>OV121121.1:16136275-16224064 GCA_921293315.2 Nemurella pictetii
AATGAAAGCACACTGAACCCAGGGATAGTATTTTTATAGACACGTACTAGGTGTAGCTGTCTTAACCAACACAAGATAATATCGCAATCCGATTTACACGTTTGTCCACCAACAGGCAAATGGGATGAAAAGCCTATAAAATTATCTCAAGAAACAACGAGTGTCGGTTGTTGTATTGGCAAGTAAGAGGAAAGCGCTCACCCTGTCGACAGCAGCCGGCGCCGAGGCAGACGAGCAGCAGCCAGCAACGCAACGAAAACCACATTTCCCAGCCTCCCGCTTTCCCGCGGAGTCCCGAGCTCGAGTCCCGTGGCGTTCACCCGGCGCTCGTCGAACGAACCACCTCCGTGCTCAGACACGCAGCCAATGGACCATGCCCGCCCGTGGTCGCAGCCGCAGCCACCCGGATTCAAACGCAGGACCGGCCGAGCTGCGAGGTAACGACGATAGGTGGCGGGCGCGGCGCTGCGAGCGGCGCCAGCCGGTATAGGAGGCAGGTGTTATGGTGGCCGAGTTGCGCGTAGGGTTGGCTTCGTTCTCAGCGCTCCTGGTTTCGGACGCGGCCGAGGTACAAGTTGCTAAGTATTCGGTGGGTGTCATCCCAAAGGGGGGTGTCTGTGGGTGGACTAGTACCAACAATTTTGTTTTGTGGACATTCGCAGTGGGTCTAATCCATTTTATTTATTTTGACCAAAATATCAAAATTTGTTAAACCTTATAACATGACTGTGTATAAATGTTAATGTTTCATGTTAATTATTTATCGTTATAGTTAATTATTATATTTCCCTTATGTTTCTAGTGTTTTTCCCCACTTAATCAGTTCTGGCGCAACTTACTGAACCTAAGAGATTTCCAATCAACATCATTCAAACAACGCTCATCAACAACGCGATGAAAGTCAGCGTTCGCTACGGCCTGGTATTAAACTAAATGTAACTTCAAACTTATAATCGCTGGAAGGATAACTGACTGTGCAGTCGAAGGGCATCTCCCTCGCTTCAAATCAAACCTTGCAATCTCATCTAAAACAAGCAACAGTCATTCTGTCGCGTGGTCACCCGATCCAATTACTCATCTCAGACGATGCTGCTTAACCTCTGAAATCACACGAAATACAAGTATCTATAGTGCCGTCATACGGTCATGATGACTTGATGTCCAGATATCAATTGTTGTCCTGATGTCTTGATGTCCGATATCCTCATGTCCTGCCAGGGGCGGATCTAGACACCAGTCATGGGGGGGGGGGGGGGGGGCACAGCCCCCGAAAAAATTGCGACGTCAAGGTCTCACAATGAAGCAAATCTACGCTTTTCAGGAAATTCATAGGCACAAAAGTTAGGACCCAAGATATTCATGTTTGAATGGTTATTACGTTTTCTGAAGAAAGTTTTTCTACTAAACTATATTGTAATGTTGTAAAATGCAATTTCTTTCTCCATTTAAAATCAAATCTAACTAATTTCAGCCAAACCATGGACATGATTTTGAAATGCACTCAGGGATGAGGAGTTTACCGGATTCATGGGGGGAGGGGCGATCGCCCCTACCGACCCCCCCCCCCCTGGATCCGCCACTGTGTCCTAGAAGTCCTCATGTCCTGATATCTTGATGTGTCTCAACGCGGCCCGATAACGCCACCTGGCGTGTAATTTATTCCCCGCGTGGAAGCAGGTCGGTCGGATGTGGTCGGATGCGTGTTGGGTGTGAAGCGATATCCGAGCGAGTTTCTCCGAAAGAACATCGGCGGAAGATTTCAGTTTCAACGGGCAGTGTTTACGTCATCTGATGGCATCCAGGAAGGCGTGCATGAAACGTCGGAATTACATTAAACTCGTAATTGTAATTAACCTGATTAGCGTTCAAATTCTTGTCTGGTCAATTCCAGATTTCTTATAAAATTTAGCAATTATTTAACTACTATTTTACTACTACTTAGACTTAGACACGATATTTAGAGCATTATAGAATCATGAATACTTAGCTGAGACCGACTGGATTTCCAATGTTACCTTGTTACCTTGGAGTGCCAAATACTTGGCACTTGTCAGTGCTAGAATGGGAGCAACTCCTGTCATAAGTTGTGGTACCTGCTTCGACCAAGACAACTGCTACTTGAAACCAAACTTACAACCAAAATCGCCACCGATCTGTGATTACATATATCAGCCTGTACTTTCATGTTGTGAGAGATGACCACCCGATCGCTACTTCAGCCAAAGGGAGGGAAGAGAGGTCTAGCCTCTTAACTGACACTCTGGCCTCCTTCCATCATGCACACGGTCAGTTCTGTTCGGGAGAGAGGTTGGAGGGTTTGAAGTTACTACGACAACTTCACTCGCCTTGCTTGTCAACCTCTCGACAGCACGGATTAGCGGAGGAATCCTGTTGTTCGAGTTGCACCGTCCTTCGGAAGGGACGTAAAGCCGGTGGTCCCCTCGGTGCTTTTCGACAGGAGTAGGCTACGTGCCGGCACCGGGTTTCCCCTGCTCCCTTCTAGCCATAGGTTAGGTTCATCATCACCCTTTCATTCAAAGACGCCGTTAGACCAGTGCCAAAGGGCTAGTTGTCAAAACAGTGCGTCGTTAAACACCAATAATCAATCAATCAATCTCGCCTCCTAGGTGACAGTCTTCGTAGTGTCTGACTAATTTTTCAATGCCCACACTCACACATTTGGGACTAGCAATTTTCATTTATTTACTTGCTTCTTTCTACAACGACTGCAACCTTCGCACGTGCAGTGTGCAGTGTGCAGTGTCCTGTGTGCAGTGTGCATTGTGCAGTGTGCAGTGTGCAGTGTGCTGTGTGCAGTGTAGAGTGTGCAGTGTGCAGTGTGCAGTGTAGAGTGTGCAGTGTGCTGTGTGCAGTGTGCTGTGTGCAGTGTGCTGTGTGCAGTGTGCTGTGTGCAGTGTGCAGTGTGCAGTGTGCAGTGTGCAGTGTGCTGTGTGCAGTGTGCAGTGTGCCGTGTGCAGTGTGCAGTGTAGAGTGTGCAGTGTGCAGTGTGCAGTGTGCAGTGTGCTGTGTGCAGTGTGCTGTGTGCAGTGTGCTGTGTGCAGTGTGCAGTGTGCAGTGTGCTGTGTGCAGTGTGCTGACTGCAGTGTGCAGTGTGCAGTGTGCAGTGTGCAGTGTGCTGACTGCAGTGTGCTGTGTGCAGTGTGCAGTGTGCAGTGTGCAGTGTGCTGACTGCAGTGTGCTGTGTGCAGTGTGCAGTGTGCAGTGTGCAGTGTGCAGTGGGCAGTGTGCAGTGTGCAGTGTGCAGTGTGCTGTGTGCAGTGTGCAGTGTGCAGTGTGCAGTGTGCTGTGTGCTGTGTGCAGTTTGCAGTGTGCTGTGTGCAGTGTGCTGTGTGCAGTGTGCAGTGTGCCGTGTGCAGTGTGCAGTGTAGAGTGTGCAGTGTGCTGTGTGCTGTGTGCTGTGTGCAGTGTGCTGTGTGCTGTGTGCAGTGTGCTGTGTGCAGTGTGCTGTGTGCAGTGTGCTGTGTGCAGTGTGCAGTGTGCAGTGTGCAGTGTGCAGTGTGCAGTGTGCAGTGTGCCGTGTGCAGTGTGCAGTGTAGAGTGTGCAGTGTGCAGTGTGCAGTGTGCAGTGTGCTGTGTGCAGTGTGCTGTGTGCAGTGTGCTGTGTGCAGTGTGCAGTGTGCAGTGTGCTGACTGCAGTGTGCAGTGTGCAGTGTAGAGTGTGCAGTGTGCAGTGTGCAGTGTGCAGTGTGCTGTGTGCAGTGTGCTGTGTGCAGTGTGCTGTGTGCAGTGTGCAGTGTGCAGTGTGCTGTGTGCAGTGTGCAGTGTGCTGACTGCAGTGTGCTGTGTGCTGTGTGCAGTGTGCTGTGTGCAGTGTGCTGTGTGCAGTGTGCTGACTGCAGTGTGCTGTGTGCAGTGTGCAGTGTGCAGTGTGCTGTGTGCAGTGTGCTGTGTGCAGTGTGCTGTGTGCTGTGTGCTGACTGCAGTGTGCTGTGTGCTGTGTGCTGTGTGCTGTGTGCTGACTGCAGTGTGCTGTGTGCAGTGTGCTGTGTGCAGTGTGCAGTGTGCAGTGTGCAGTGTGCAGTGTGCAGTGTGCAGTGTGCAGTGTGCCGTGTGCAGTGTGCAGTGTAGAGTGTGCAGTGTGCAGTGTGCAGTGTGCAGTGTGCTGTGTGCAGTGTGCTGTGTGCAGTGTGCTGTGTGCAGTGTGCAGTGTGCAGTGTGCTGACTGCAGTGTGCAGTGTGCAGTGTAGAGTGTGCAGTGTGCAGTGTGCAGTGTGCAGTGTGCTGTGTGCAGTGTGCTGTGTGCAGTGTGCTTTGTGCAGTGTGCAGTGTCCAGTGTGCAGTGTGCAGTGTGCAGTGTGCTGACTGCAGTGTGCTGTGTGCAGTGTGCAGTGTGCAGTGTGCAGTGTGCTGTGTGCAGTGTGCTGTGTGCAGTGTGCAGTGTGCAGTGTGCTGTGTGCCGTGTGCAGTGTGCAGTGTGCAGTGTGCTGACTGCAGTGTGCTGTGTGCAGTGTGCTGTGTGCTGTGTGCCGTGTGCAGTGTGCAGTGTGCAGTGTGCTGTGTGCAGTGTGCAGTGTGCAGTGTGCAGTGTGCTGACTGCAGTGTGCTGTGTGCAGTGTGCAGTGAGCAGTGTGCAGTGTGCCGTGTGCAGTGTGCAGTGTAGAGTGTGCAGTGTGCAGTGTGCAGTGTGCAGTGTGCTGTGTGCAGTGTGCTGTGTGCAGTGTGCAGTGTGCAGTGTGCTGTGTGCCGTGTGCAGTGTGCAGTGTGCAGTGTGCAGTGTGCAGTGTGCTGTGTGCAGTGTGCTGTGTGCTGTGTGCCGTGTGCAGTGTGCAGTGTGCAGTGTGCTGTGTGCAGTGTGCAGTGTGCAGTGTGCAGTGTGCTGACTGCAGTGTGCTGTGTGCAGTGTGCAGTGAGCAGTGTGCAGTTTGCAGTGTGCTGTGTGCTGTGTGCAGTGTGCTGTGTGCAGTGTGCAGTGTGCCGTGTGCAGTGTGCAGTGTAGAGTGTGCAGTGTGCAGTGTGCAGTGTGCTGTGTGCAGTGTGCTGTGTGCAGTGTGCTGTGTGCAGTGTGCAGTGTGCAGTGTGCTGTGTGCAGTGTGCTGTGTGCAGTGTGCAGTGTGTAGTGTGCAGTGTGCAGTGTGCAGTGTGCAGTTTGCAGTGTGCTGTGTGCAGTGTGTAGTGTGCTGTGTGCAGTGTGCTGTGTGCTGTATGCAGTGTGCTGTGTGCAGTGTGCTGTGTGCTGTGTGCAGTGTGCAGTGTGCAGTGTGCAGTGTGCTGTGTGCAGTGTGCAGTGTGCAGTGTGCAGTGTGCAGTTTGCAGTGTGCTTTGTGCTGTGTGCTGTGTGCAGTGTGCAGTGTGCTGTGTGCAGTGTGCTGTGTGCTGTGTGCAGTGTGCAGTGTGCAGTGTGCAGTGTGCAGTGTGCAGTGTGCAGTTTGCAGTGTGCTGTGTGCAGTGTGCAGTGTGCTGTGTGCAGTGTGCTGTGTGCAGTGTGCAGTGTGCAGTGTGCAGTGTGCAGTTTGCAGTGTGCTGTGTGCAGTGTGCAGTGTGCAGTGTGCAGAATGCAGTGTGCTGTGTGCAGTGTGCAGTGTGCAGTGTGCTGACTGCAATGTGCAATGTGCAGTGTGCAGTGTGCAGTGTGCAGTTTGCAGTGTGCTGTGTGCAGTGTGCAGTGTGCTGTGTGCAGTGTGCTGTGTGCAGTGTGCAGTGTGCTGTGTGCAGTGTGCTGTGTGCAGTGTGCAGTGTGCAGTGTGCAGTGTGCAGTTTGCAGTGTGCTGTGTGCAGTGTGCTGTGTGCTGTGTGCAGTGTGCAGTGTGCCGTGTGCAGTGTGCAGTGTGCAGTAGCAGTTTGCAGTGTGCAGTGTGCAGTGTGCAGTGTGCAGTTTGCAGTGTGCAGTGTGCTGTGTGCTGTGTGCTGTGTGCAGTGTGCAGTGTGCAGTGTGCAGTGTGCAGTGAGTTTGCTGTGTGCTGTGTGCTGTGTGCTGTGTGCAGTGTGCAGTGTGCAGTGTGCAGTGTGCAGTGTGCTGTGTGCAGTGTGCAGTGTGCAGTGTGCAGTTTGCGGTGTGCTTTGTGCTGTGTGCTGTGTGCAGTGTGCTGTGTGCTGTGTGCAGTGTGCTGTGTGCTGTGTACAGTGTGGGCAGGGATTTCGCGCGCTCCCAGCTAGTAGGCAACAGCTCTTGGAGCAGCCGCCTCCTCGCTGCTCGCTGCTCGCTGCTCGCTGCTCGCTGCTCAGATCGCAGGAAGCGGTTGACTTTGGTGGCAGACGGTCGACCCATCTCGTGGCTCTGGGTGGAATCAAAGCGGCGAGCTCACTCCGATCTCAGCCGCGGTGGGCGACTTCCAACCGCTAAACTCGGATTAACATGTTTGCCCATCGCCGGGTACAGGTCACGTGCAGCTCGACTACACGTGCGCAGTGACAGTTGCCATCCCAGTGCCTAGCGTCCGTCTAGCGAGTTGTAAACACAAGCAGCGTGGTTGGCTTGCTAAGTGCGTTGGATTCTCTCTGCGCGTGTTGGACATTGTCTGAGGATGAAGGTGGCGTTGTGCTGCGTGTTGTTCGTGTGGTGCTCGTCGGTGGCCAGGGGCTCCCAGTACGAAGTGACGGAGAAGCCGGCTAGAAGCTACCAGAGGGCGTCGGAGGCGTCGGTGCCGGCGGCGTCGTACTCCAAGTTCCGGCCGGGGTGAGCACGACGCTGTAGGCCACACGCCGGGGACACACCGTGTCAGGACGCGGGCTGAGGGCTGAGGGCGAAACCCTGTACTGTTTGCAGCAAATCTCACTCATATCTTTTCCTTGAAATTGCTTTCTTACGAAAAATTATAGTTTTTTCATTTCATTTCTCACTCTAGAGGCTCGGCAGCTTTTTATATATTTCAACCAAACTTTCCAGAAATGTTGACCCTTTTAACATGACTACTGTGTTAAATTTCCGTTGTTTTGTGTTTATAATTCTTCTGAAAAAACGACATGTTACTTTTTTTAACGTTTTTCTATTTATTTTCTTACTAAATCAATTCTGGTTCAACCTATTTAACCTTGAATATTGATCCATCAACATCAGTCAAACAACGCTCATCGCAGCGTTCGCGGCCAGCGTAGTATAGTATTTAAATCATTTTGCCTTTGGCCTTTTTGGGAACGTTGACAGCTGGGTTTGTATGCAGCAAGGCGGTCGGCGTGGCAGGAGCAGGGTTTTCTTTGAATTTCGCTCAAAAGAACGAAGGCTCGTCCTTGCAGGAGAATCACCGCGGGGGTGACATTTGCCTAACTAATGGCCCGAGGTCAGTCACTTTGCCAACACAAGCTATGTCGAACGTAAACACACACATTACCGTCGCGGCTGGCTCGGAATGCCTGGCTAATTTTTGAGCGTTGCTTGCTGCTTGCTGCTTGCTTGCTGCTTGCTGCTGCTGCTGCTGCTGCTGCTGCTTGCTGCTTGCTGCTTGCTGCTTGCTGCTTGCTGCTTGCTGCTGCTGCATGCTGCTTGCTGCTGCTGCTTGCTGCTGCTGCTTGCTTCTTGCTGCTTGCTGCTTGCTGCTTGCTGCTTGCTGCTTGCTGCTTGCTGCTGCTGCATGCTGCTTGCTGCTGCTGCTTGCTGCTGCTGCTTGCTGCTTGCTGCTTGCTGCTTGCTGCTTGCTGCTTGCTGCTTGCTGCTGCTGCATGCTGCTTGCTGCTTGCTGCTGCTGCATGCTGCTTGCTGCTGCTGCATGCTGCTTGCTGCTGCTGCTTGCTGCTTGCTGCTTGCTGCTTGCTGCTGCTGCATGCTGCTTGCTGCTGCTGCTTGCTGCTTGCTGCTTGCTGCTTGCTGCTGCTGCTTGCTTCTTGCTGCTTGCTGCTTGCTGCTTGCTGCTTGCTGCTTGCTGCTTGCTGCTTGCTGCTGCTGCATGCTGCTTGCTGCTGCTGCTTGCTGCTTGCTGCTTGCTGCTTGCTGCTTGCTGCTTGCTGCTTGCTGCTTGCTGCTGCTGCTTGCTGCTTGCTGCTGCTGCTTGCTGCTGCTTGCTGCTGCTGCTTGCTGCTTGATGCTTGTGCTCTGGTGCCTTGTGATTCCTCGTGGCTGGCCGAGTCAGCTAGTTTGTCTTGCGAGCTGCGAGCAAACAGCGTCCCGACGCCCGATGGGCAAACAAATCATGTCAGCTCCCATAAAGAACAACGGGCAACTGACTGCCTACAGCGAAACAAATAAACATACCTACCTTCTTGTCTCAATTTTGATGCCTCAATTCCACGAAGACACACATTTTACTTCAACCTGGACACAATTAACATAATTCATTCTTAATATGTGTTGGTCCTGCGCCTCCTAAACAACCTTGCTGGAATGGCTGTGGGGAATGCTCAACACAAAGATTGCCATTCAAGCTGCATCTCCGTTAAAAGCATCCCAATCTATTTCCTGCGAGACACCTTCGTGAGCGAAATGGCCATAGTTCCAATAACTCTGCCAAAGCGTGGTGTGATTCAAAGAAGCGTAGCACGCCCTTAGCGCGCCCGAAGCACGCCCGTAGCACGTTGTGCCATAATCGCAGCGCGTTAAACTATTGCCAATTCTGCCGAACGGCAGCACGCAACGCCAACAATCCGCCTTTGCGATTTTTTCACAGTTTCCCACTGCAACGTCCCAGCTTCCGAACTGGATTCTGATCCCAGATGGACCGGTTCCGACTAATAACACACTCGGCCTGGCCATCGATGCGAGTATGTCGCTGTGCAGATGGCTTGATTCGTTCCTTGCAGTCTCATTGTCTCAGGATGGAGCATCGAATGAGAGTTACGCTGACAGAGCATCGCGAGCCAGGGTAGCCATGGCTCGGAATTACTTAGCCTATACAGATTGCGTGCATCCATTATGATACGTGTCAAAATAAATGTGATGTTCTGTTGTTTGTCTGTCAGTTCTGGTGGCAGTGATCTTTCCACGGATAAGTTGCGCCGACAGGCTGTCGTCTCTCAAATGTTTTCTTGGATGTCAATCCAAATTTCTGGTTCTGTTTTGAACGCGTCCACAGGTCAAGTCACTTCTGAAGCATGCGTAGAGAAGACCGGAAGTCGGACTGACCTACTTGTGGAGAGTAGACATAGTATGCAGTTCCTTAATCCATTCTAGATTTTTTACAAGTTTTCATTTTAAAAATAAATGGCGTTTGTACACCAATTTTCACTTTTTGCTGTTAGAAAAGGATCTCGAGCTCTGGTTTTGTCGTAGGACCTGCAAAATAAGGTCTCCCGTTAACTTGGGTACCGATTAACAACTTAACATATACAATAAATATAACTCATAAATCGTAGCTAGCAGCTCGTAGCTCGTAGCTCGTAGCTCGTAGCTCGTAGCTCGTAGCTCGCAGCTCGTAGCTCGTAGCTCGTAGCTCGTAGCTCGTAGCTCGTAGCTCGTAGCTCGTAGCTCGTAGCTCGTAGCTCGTAGCTCGTAGCTCGTAGCTCGTAGCTCGTAGCTCGTAGCTCGTAGCTCGTAGCTCGTGGCTCGTGGCTCGTGGCTCGTAGCTCGTAGCTCGTAGCTCGTAGCTCGTAGCTCGTAGCTCGCAGCTCGTAGCTCGTAGCTCGTGGCTCGTGGCTCGTGGCTCGTGGCTCGTAGCTCGTAGCTCGTAGCTCGTGGCTCGTAGCTCGTAGCTCGTAGCTCGTAGCTCGTAGCTCGTAGCTCGTAGCTCGTAGCTCGTGGCTCGTAGCTCGTAGCTCGTAGCTCGTAGCTCGTAGCTCGTGGCTCGTAGCTCGTAGCTCGTGGCTCGTAGCTCGTAGCTCGTAGCTCGTAGCTCGTAGCTCGTGGCTCGTGGCTCGTAGCTCGTAGCTCGTAGCTCGTAGCTCGTAGCTCGTAGCTCGTAGCTCGTAGCTCGTAGCTCGTAGCTCGTAGCTCGTAGCTCGTAGCTAGCAGCTCGTAGCTCGTAGCTCGTAGCTCGTAGCTCGTAGCTCGTGGCTCGTAGCTCGTCGCTCGTAGCTCGTAGCTCGTAGCTCGTAGCTCGTAGCTCGTAGCTCGTAGCTCGTAGCTCGTAGCTCGTGGCTCGTAGCTCGTGGCTCGTAGCTCGTAGCTAGCAGCTCGTAGCTCGTAGCTCGTAGCTCGTAGCTCGTAGCTAGCAGCTCGTAGCTCGTAGCTCGTAGCTCGTAGCTCGTAGCTCGTAGCTCGTAGCTCGTAGCTCGTAGCTCGTAGCTCGTAGCTCGTAGCTCGTAGCTCGTAGCTCGTAGCTCGTAGCTCGTAGCTCGTAGCTCGTAGCTCGTAGCTCGTAGCTCGTAGCTCGTAGCTCGTAGCTCGTAGCTCGTAGCTCGTAGCTCGTAGCTAGCAGCTCGTAGCTCGTAGCTCGTAGCTCGTGGCTCGTAGCTCGTAGCTCGTAGCTCGTAGCTCGTAGCTCGTAGCTCGTAGCTCGTAGCTCGTAGCTCGTAGCTCGTAGCTCGTAGCTCGTAGCTCGTAGCTCGTAGCTCGTAGCTCGTAGCTCGTAGCACGTAGCTCGTAGCTCGTAGCTCGTAGCTCGTAGCTCGTAGCTCGTAGCTCGTAGCTCGTAGCTCGTAGCTCGTAGCTCGTAGCTCGTAGCTCGTAGCTCGTAGCTCGTAGCACGTAGCTCGTAGCTCGTAGCTCGTAGCTCGTAGCTCGTAGCTCGTAGCTCGTAGCTCGTAGCTCGTAGCTCGTAGCTCGTAGCTCGTAGCTCGTAGCTAAATGGCTAAGTGGGTCTCTCAGCAATCTCAGCGCGGCAATCGGGATCAGATCATTAGCAAGACTGCACACCGGCGCCGGGGATGTTGTTGTTGTTGTTGTTGTTGTTGTTGTTGTTGTTGTTGACCCCTGACTCCGCGTGGCATTCGCGGGTCACGTGGGTCACCAACCTGTTGCAGTACTCCCAGCTTTGCATTCCAATGCACTTGCAACGCACTGCGAAGCAACCTCCCCGACTCTATACTCGGCACCCCGTGCTGACCTGACATTTGAACGGCTGCGTGAAGTCAGCGCCCGTTGGAAGAACAGAATCAGAACTCCAAGCAGCGCTGCTGACTAACGTCATTCTGTTTTGTGCTTCTTTTCAAATTGGTATTTTTGGCACAATTTTGACAGCTGAAGATATTTTATTTGAACGCTGTACACACGGAATGACTGTGGAATTACTCGGTACTACGAGATAATTCGAGTCAAAAGTACTATACTCATGCACAAAACATATTAGAATGAGTGTCATTGAAGTAATCGTCTCAGTTGAAAAATATTTTTATTTAAATCATATGAATTTGCGCACAAAATCTCCGATTGGCTGATATCTTGTTTAAGAACATGGAACTGCATTTCTTGGCTCCGTAGACCCCACTGAAGCGGCATAGACGTCGGGTCGGATAATTTCACAAACTCGATCTACTTAGCATATTACAAGTTATAAGTTACAGGTTACAGCAAGGCATTGGCAGATAGCAGAGCCAAGCTCATCAAAGTGGGCAGGCGGATTGGTGAAAAGTGCAGTTTAGAAACTTAATTAATTTGATATGAAGTTGCTTTTATTCGCGTTGGTAAGCTACTTATCGAGTTAGGCCCGTGGCTCCGGTTCGATTGGGCCATTATGTCTTGGTGAAGATGATAAGGATCCCCTGGCCCGGGCCAAGCATCGAACCGAGGAATGCAGACAACAGCATGCAAGGCTCTGAGTCATGTTAAATGCTTGGAGAAATATTCAAATTGCACGCGGCGTTGTGGTTGCCAGGCAACCGGCTGCTTGCAATCAAATCGCGCAATCAGGATTCTGCTTGAAAAATTAGTGCAATCGCGGTGTTGAGTCGGGAAGTGATTGAAACACGGACGTTGTTTTCGCTTCTGGGAGGAGGCACGCGTCAGCTGGTGATGATGTTCACCAGGGCCTCGCGAAAGCTTGATTTTAACGCGTTGTGGATGCATTATAATATTGTGGAAATATATACCAAACTCATTTGGCCTCTAGACTAGGAAGCGTCAATTAAAAAGCTGAAAAAATTAGTAAAAACTTAAAAAAAAAAAGGAATTGCAAAAATGTCTGCAAAATCATTCAACTCGTTTGGCCTGGCGCAAAATAATACAAAAAAATGTATAATTGTAATTGAAGTTCGCATGATTCACTTCGCTCAAAACAAAAACCGTTTCCAGGATCGGCGAATTACTCATGACGTACAATCGTACAAGTTTCTGAACCGCACTTGTTGTGCATTGAAAATTATATTGATAAAACAAACAAACAAACAAACAACAAACAACGCACTTGCAAGCAAACGAACAGCCGTAGATCTAGACATAGTTTTTTTATTGTCTGAGATCTCTCAAGAAGAAAACACAGCTAACACTTGACGACAACATAAAACAGCCGATACAACGAGGTAGTACTGCACTAAGACAAAGAAATGCCTTCAATAACGCAAAGCAAGTGACTTATTTTCCTATTGAACTGCGAACACAAAACGCAATCTTGAAAATCTGCGAATTATTTAGAGTGCCCCCCATATGCAGAGAGTGGCCGACTCCGCGCGTGGACGCCATGTTGGACACAAGACTGACTGTCAAGCTGTGCAGCCTTGACAGCCAGAGAGTGGCCGACTCCGCGCGTGGACGCCATGTTGGACACAAGACTGACTGCCAAGCTGTGCAGCGTTGCTCCTGCCCTCGTCAAGTCCTGCATCTTCCTGCTCTCTGCTCTCGAGGGCGTCTTTGTGGACGCACCCGTCGCGAGATCACCGCCCTCTCTGTTTCTCTCTCTCTCTCTCTCCCTCTCTCCTTCTCTCTCTGGCCGAGAGCGCGGCGGCGACAGACATGCATTTGCAATCGACACAACAATAAACATGTTGGCCGTGGGACAGCGCGGTGACGGCTTTCAGCTCGATGCAGCTGAGTTAAATGCAGTTTAGCTAGATGCAGTTAGTGCAGCGAAACGCAGAGTGTAATGCACTTTGAGCGGCGTGCCTGGCTGCCGTTGCTCAGCAAAATGCTAACGCGCGAAAACTAAAGTGTACTTTATTGGTTGAAATTTCAAATGCATGGATACGGTAACTTCAGACCGAGGCTAAATAATTGCTCCTACATTTGCTTTTGCCGATCTGAATCCATGCGTTTGTTTTAATGAGACCACGTGGATTCTTCCCTCAAATTTGATAGATTTTGTAGAAAAACGGCCCGAGCACTATTCCAAACGCCAACAATAATTTCCTTGTTTCTTAAAAACCAAGTCCCAAAAAATCAAGCCCATTTTTTTTCTGGTTTTAGTTTCGTGGGAAACAGGTTCTAATTGGATAAGCGAGCGAAGCGAGCGAAATCCTTCAATTTCACAACATAGGGGAAAAAAAAGCATTTGGATTTTTTTTTTTTTTTTGTTTGTAACAAAAACGAGCAGCCCTACTTAAAGGTCACAGATCGTTACGAAATTTGGCAAAAACGTCCGTGGTGACTCAGCGAGGTGCTGTATGGTTTTTGAGCAAAATCTGGCCAGCCATTTTTTTTTAATGAGCAAAAACCCGTAAATTTTTCAGTTTTTTGGTACTAGCTTCGTAACTAATTAACCGATCCGCACCAAATTTGGATTGAATATATATGATAACAAGTTAAACGAATTGCCTAAGTTTCAGATTCGTACATGAAGTATTTTGCTAATCAGAAAAAAAAAATACTTAATAATAATAAAAAAACACTTAATCATGAAAGCACCGTTTTCAACAAAATGATTGTCAAATGTTTTCCGTTTGGATTTCCTCTTGGAGATTACGGCTCGCTCATCCTGCAACGAGTGTAGGCTCTACTAATCGTTTACCTAGTATAAAGTACTACATGGTTCTCCGTTTTTTTGGTAATTTTGTTTCTTGGCATGGTATTTTATTTGGTAATTTTGGCTTAGGATATTGGTGTGGTTATTTTGTTCGATTTCTAGTTAAATCCAATTATAAATCATTTTTTGTTTTTCAGGCAGCAAAACTTGAGAAACGTTGGTAAAACCTTAGCTTTACTTTTAATAACTCAGTTAAAAAGTTATTTTTCCTAAGGCTTAAGTACTAAGATTAGGAAAATACAGTCAAGTGTTAAGGAATGTTATAATTTCCGTGGCTCCTGTCGGCTAGTTAGTAGCCCCGCCACTGGATGCACTTCTAGCGCCTACGTCCGAACGCCGTCGAGACAGAGTGCAACGTGCCATGTGCAGTATCCACAAACACATGCATTGCTTGACTGGAACCCCGTTGTTTATTGACGCAGTCAATTACCCAGGGCTAATTGAAATCGCTGTCAGCTTAGCTCAAGAGAACATAATAATCAGTGCCAATTCCGCCTCGGATTTAATTGCAGCTAGACAAGTTGTTCTACGCGATGAGATTTATCGCTGGGAAATGGCCGCATCAAATTAATAAAGAGAACAAGAATCATAATATGGGAGGTCTGGTCGCTGTCGCTGCCAAGATTCATCTGTGGCTATTAGGTGAAGGCACCTCCATCGGGCAGATCGGAAGGGGATAAGCCCGCCGGGACTTTTTGCTACTCGCGTATCAATGCGCTGGTGTTGTTCAACAAATGGCCGCTTCAAATTCTGATTGCGATAAAATAGTTTTTGTGTCAGCATTTGTTAATGGTCGCAATCCTCGGAAGGTTTATTAATCAACTAGACAGGAACAATAGCTGACTATTCCCCAAAAGTTCGAACTATGCAGCGGGATTTATGTGGTTTTAGTAGCCACTCTGGAAAGTTTTCCATTGATCCGATAAGACATTGAAAAATATTAAATTCAAAAGTATGCAAATGTTTTTCGTCTCAAATCTCTACCTCCAACAGAGCCGAAGCTATTTCCATTTGTAACCAAAATTTATATTCCTGAAAACCTGAAAAAATTCATGAAAATCACAGAAGTGATGGTTTTTTGAAAAGTTGACCTGGTATGCAAAACCTAACGACGACATACCTTTTGAAATTTGAAATAAACTGAATTTCTTGAATCCAATCTAATATCGGAAATTCGTGGTGTGACGATTGCTGCATGCACATGAATGCCATAACAACAATCATCAGTCATCAACAGAACATCATAAGTACATTGCATCGGCTACTGCTACTGCAGCAACATGTTACACTTCTCAGAAATTGGGACAAACCATCTCACCTAGGTATCTAAAACCTCTCTGTCGTCTCGAGAAAGCGAATCTGATAGCTTGAGAGTGGAGAGTTCCCGAGAACAGCAAATGGATGGGAAACCGGGGCCTGCTGATGCCTATCTCTTCCCAGAAGTGCATTTGTGCAGCGCAGGCCAAACAGCCTCAACTCTCGCAGCGCATGCGTTCTGCGTACACACGCGTGGCTCGCTACGCGTGCGAATATTTGCGTGCCCGCCGAGACGCGAATTGGCAAGAGATCGGCGGAATGTCTCGCGATTTTGTTTACAATGTCATGTATGGCAGATGCATTGCTTTCTGCGATGGCTCGTCTGGTTTGCATTACTGGCTTTGTCCGCTGCCTGTCTGTCTATAGACAGTCTAAAGACATGCCTGTCTATACCTTCATTGTGGTCTGGCATCTGGTTTCTGAGTGCAGGGTGCAGGGTGCAGGGTGCAGGGTGCAGGGTGCAGGGTGCAGGGTGCAGGGTACAGGGTACAGGGTGCAGGGTGCAGGGTACAGGGTACAGGGTGCAGGGTGCAGGGTGCAGGGTGCAGGGTACAGGGTGCAGGGTGCAGGGTGCAGGGTGCAGGGTACAGGGTACAGGGTGCAGGGTGCAGGGTACAGGGTGCAGGGTACAGAGTGCAGGGTGCAGGGTGCAGGGTGCAGGGTGCAGAGTGCAGAGTTCAGCAAAATGCGATGCAATTTAATGTGACGTCAAGAAAACACATCCATTGGCTTGGAATGTTTTTGTTTTGAACAGACTTTAAACACACAATTGATGTGTGTTTATGAAAGCGTGACGGCTTACTACGTGCTTACTTTGACAGTTAACCGTGGTTAGTTAAATAACATAACTTTGCATTATTTTACCTGAAGATCATTTCGAAGGATCATCATCATAAAAATATTTTCAACCCTGCTTGACTGCGATGATAAAACTCAGCCAAATCTCCAACAAGCTGTGCTCCGAACGCTGCGAGGCTATATTTTAAATATAATGAAGATTTAAAGATTGTAAGCGAAAAGATATCTATCTGAATCTATCTGTCTCATTTTATTTAGATACAAGATTTTTAAAAATATGCACAGCAAATATGTTGAATTTTCATTGGTATTTCTGAACCTCTCTACTCAATGTTCTGAGCTGACCAATCTGGTGTCGGGGACTCTGAATGGTGGTGGTTCCTGGTGGTTCGGCCAGGAACTAAAGTGATGCTCAGATCTCGGATCTTTGCTCGGATCGGTCGGATCGGTCGGATCGGTCGGATCGGTCGGATCGGTCGGATCGGTCGGATCGGTCGGATCGGTCGGATCGGTCGGATCGGTCGGATCGGTCGGATCGGTCGGATCGGTCGGATCGGTCGGATCGGTCATGTCGTCGTGCGACTTTCAAAATTCGAACTTAAGTTTTCTTTTGTCTGTTATCTTAAACACCGAGTTGAGATAATTGATTTTTGATCTAGGTGAAGACAGAGATGACAACGGAACACATTATCCGTGATAAAGATAGCAGATGAATTATAAATCTTCTAGATGATCGGCTAGATAATCTGTGTTAATCTGATGGCGATCACTGGTTGCAGGCGGCGCGTGTGCTCGCAGCAGCGGACGGTCACACGGCACCAGCCAACGGTGGTCTCGTTCAGCCAGAGCTCGTACAAGCCGTACACCGAGCGCTGCGAAGACAACCAGCTCTGCAAGGGCATCAAGTGAGCGCCGCCACACACTCGGTCGATGGACAACGCACTCTATCGGCACAAAACACACTCGGTCGATGGACAACGCACTCTATCGGCACAAAACACACTATATCACCCCAGGCATTCTTACAATACTAGCAGCAATACCCATAAAACCAAATCTGCATGGTGCCACTTCAAAATATCAAAATCAAAAAAAAAAACAATGCCTAAATTATTATTTACAACTTGCATAGCTTCAAGCATTTTACTAGTAATTTTATTATCAGCGTTTTTAACTAATTCAGCTAGTAATAACGAAAATTTTGTGATAGCAAATTTATTTCACCTTGGAATTCCACCTATTTCACCTCATGGTATTACAATGACTATTCGCTGAGCGGACTGAATTATTAAAATAAAAAGAGAAAGCCGTATTGTCCTCTCGGGAGGTTGACATTGATGTTGATGTTGATGTTGATGTTGATGTTGATGTTGCAGGCTGGTGTACGAGACGGCCTACAAGACTGTCTACCAGCCGCGGACGTCGCGACACTCTTCGTTCAGCTGCTGCCCTGGATGGACCCAAGTCGCCAAGGTCAACCACGGTTGCAACCAACGTGAGCGTGACCTCCCAGCAAACATCTCACCAGGCTGTAGGATGCAGGACACTCTGCCAGCAAACATCTCACCAGGCTGTAGGATGCAGGACACTCTGCCAGCAAACATCTCACCAGGCTGTAGGATGCAGGACACTCTGCCAGCAAACATCTCACCAGGCTGTAGGATGCAGGACACTCTGCCAGCAAACATCTCACCAGGCTGTAGGATGCAGGACACTCTGCCAGCAAACATCTCACCAGGCTGTAGGATGCAGGACACTCTGCCAGCAAACATCTCACCAGGCTGTAGGATGCAGAACACTCTGCCAGCAAACATCTCACCAGGCTGTAGGATGCAGGACACTCTGCCAGCAAACATCTCACCAGGCTGTAGAATGCAGGACACTCTGCCAGCAAACATCTCACCAGGCTGAAGGATGCAGGACACTCTGACAGCAAACATCTCACCAGGCTGTAGGATGCAGGACACTCTGCCAGCAAACATCTCACCAGGCTGTAGGATGCAGGGTACTCTGCCAGCAAACATCTCACCAAGCTGTAGGATGCAGGACACTCTGCCAGCAAACATCTCACCAGGCTGTAGGATGCAGGACACTCTGCCAGCAAACATCTCACCCGGCTGTAGGATGCAGGACACTCTGCCAGCAAACATCTAACCAGGCTGTAGGATGCAGGACACTCTGCCAGCAAACATCTCACCAGGCTGTAGGATGCAGGACACTCTGCCAGCAAACATCTCACCAGGCTGTAGGATGCAGGACACTCTGCCAGCAAACATCTCACCAGGCAGTAGGAAGCAGGACACTCTGCCAGCAAACATCTCACCAGGCTGTAGGATGCAGGACACTCTGCCAGCAAACATCTCACCAGGCTGTAGGATGCAGGAAACTCTGCCAGCAAACATCTCACCAGGCTGTAGGATGCAGGACACTCTGCCAGCAAACATCTCACCAGGCTGTAGGATGCAGGACACTCTGCCAGCAAACATCTCACCAGGCTGTGGGATGCAGGACACTCTGCCAGCAAACATCTCACCAGGCTGTAGGATGCAGGACACTCTGCCAGCATCTCACCAGGCTGTAGAATGCAGGATATTCTGCCCAAAAACCATTGTTGAGCTGGGGGAAAAAATCGTCAGCGCTGCCTTGGCAGCTTAGGAGGAGTTGAGGTATCACCATCTGGGTAAAACCTGAACAACGTAAATGACAATTGCAGCGTGTTTGCTGCGGTGTTTCAGCTCAATGCAGCCGGCCGTGTCAGAATGGGGGCTCTTGTGTCAAGCCCGACGTGTGTTCGTGTGCTCCGGGCTTCACGGGGACGCTGTGTCAGACAGGTAATGTACCTACGTCGCAATCGCATCGCCGTCAAAGTGTTTGGCAGGATATTGGCATGATATTTCTTCACAACTTGTGATGAGGTGGCAGTCAAATTGGACCCGGGTAAGCCATTGGTCTGATACGCAATTTATTGATGAGCGTAACGAGCGTAGCGAGTGAAGCTAAATCTTCAAAACACTTTACTGCTATAAAAATCCGAAATGCTTTTTTTTTGTTTTTTTTTTGTGTATTTTTGTGTTTGTTTGCGCTCTACAGGCCAAACGCCCAAACGGATTTAGATATAATTTTAAATGGACCTTTGTTTTCTCTGAACTTAGATCTGCCACGTTTTTGAAGCAATTCGGACGAGTAAATTTTATGTTATTAGGTTTTTACGAAATTTTCCAGTTTTTCCAAAACACTTTTTGCACTCTAGAGGCCAAGGATCTGAATATAATTTGACGAAACTTTCAGGATATGTTGGCCCTCACGATTTTATGTTTGTGTACAAATTTCATTGTTGTGTGTTATGCACTTTTCTTGAAAATGGCGCTTTTATGACGCTTTTTTTAGCGATTTTACAGTTTTTTGCCATTAAATCAACTTTATCTAAATCGCAAGAAATTTAATAAATTGCAAAAAAAATAATTGTATTAATTTCTAGCAAATCAATCAAATAGTTTTTCCTTCAATCGATTTTTACGTTTTGAAATATTCAAATAATTTCACGGCGACTTCATCATGATATTTCCAGGTAACGAATGTCATTGAAAAAGCTGCTAAATTATCACTGGACATGTTAAATTGATCATACGCGCCTCTAGGCTATGCGCACGCGCAATATAATCGCGTTGAGGGTGAGCGTAAATATTACGCTCATCCACAACACGATTATAATATGAGTGTTTGCAAAAAATCTAGTTAGATTTTGAGACTCATTTTGAGACCACTATTCTTGTAAACGGCCCTCGTTATGGTTTTTGACAAGAATAAGGACAGAATGCAACCATTTAAAAAGGATCTGGAAACTCATATAATTTGTACAAACCATTTTATAGTGTATCGTGACAGAACAAAACTTACATATTACTTTTAATTATGTTTTATTTAAAAATAAGTGTATGTATTTAAATGTATTTATGTATTTAAAATTGGCATCGACTAGGTTCACACAAACTATAACATCGTTCTCTTGTGTAAGTGTAAACCATGAAATAATGAGCTAGCAAGCAAAGCGTGTACGTCAACACTAACCGCACTGTTTGGAGGACAGACGTGGATGAGTGCGCGGACGGCAAGTCGTGCGACCAGCTGTGCGTCAACACGTCGGGCAGCTTCCGCTGCGGCTGCCGCGCGGGCTTCTCGCTGCAGCCCGACGCCGTCTCCTGCCGCAGCGACGGGGGCGGGGCCGGGGGCGGGGCCACCGAGGCGCGGGACCTGCAGGCGGACTTCGAGTTGCTCGGCAATCGCATCGCGCGGCTCGAGCAGGTGACACATGTTGCCCACTCTCTGTCTTACGGCGTGTTCACAACCAACTTAGCGCAAATGCAAACTTTGTTAAAGGCCCATTCACAACCAACTTAGCTGTAGCCGTTAAGGTAAACGATTACCCTCAGATTCTTGTAGGTCTTAAATCTTATCCTCAAACCCTAAATAAGTACGCTCATCTTCAACGCGATTAGATTGAGCGTTCACGAAGCCCTAGTTAAAAGCCAACCAAATTGCCTCTGAACCAGCGCCATTTTTCAGCTTGCTTCCATCGCTAATTACCTCTAAAGTAGTCGATGAGCTCGATCGTTGATCGTTGGAAGTCTCAAGAGAAAATATTAGTTTAGGCTAATCTGACAGCTGACTTGAAACAAAAATCCACCGCCACTTGACTCGACTAACCATGGAAATCCAGCAGGCTGTGGAGAGAGTGAATCTGAACTTATTGGTTTCTCCCTTAAGTCAAACTTATGACGTAGACGTAAATCTTCGGCTCCGTCAAACATTTCGACTACGGTGCGTAAAGCTTAAGTTATTAAGTTTTTTGTGCACGCTCTTATGTGCATGTGAACTCGATATTTAATGTTAACGTCTAAGGAATTGGCATGGGTTGGTTGTGAATGGGCCTTTATTTCACTTCCATTCAACAATTTTGCATCTAGTGCAAAACATGATTTGCAAAAACAGAAATTTTTTGAAGAAAATAATTTATAGAAATGTTTTTTATGGAATCTATTGAAGATGGTAGATGATATAAGTTAAGAGAAAACACATGTCTTCCAAAAATGTCGTGAAAATGAGTAAATGTTTTTAGCGAGTAGCAGGTAAAAACATGACATAACAATAACCATCTTCAGTAGCAAGTGCGATTGCTTGTTGCGCTCACAACGATGAGCGATGAGTGATGCCAGCGATGCTTGTGACCAGCTGATGGATGGAGGGAAGGCGTTGGGGCCAGAGCGCCTCCGAGACCGTGACCGCGACCGCGACCGCGAACGGGACAGAGAGGAGGGCGTGTCGTTAGCAGAGCTGTCCCAACAGCTGGAGACCAACGTCCTGGCCATCTCGCGCAGGATGAACCTCATCGTAAGTCCAGCGGGTCGCAACAATTCGGTGCATAATGGCGTCGGTGAATGAAACGATGATGATGAGGGTGACAGTGAACCTAACCTATGGCTAGAAGGAAGGAGGGGAAACCCGGTGCCGGCACGTAGCCTACTCCTGTCGAAAAGCACCGAGGGGACCACCGGCTTTACGTCCCTTCCGAAGGACGGTGCAACTCGAACGACAGGATTCCTCCGCTAATCCGTGCTGTCGAGAGGTTGACAAGCAAGGCGAGTGAAGTTGTCGTACTAACTTCAAACCCTCCGACCTCTCTCCCGAACAGAACTGATCATGTGCATGATGGTCGCCCATCAAACACCCAACTAAGCAAGCTTTTGTTAAAGAATGAGGCAAAGTATATTTAGCAAAGCTCATTATATCTCAACAAGATTTAAAGTGAAACTTTCGACGCGACCGAAATGACATGAAGTTGTAAATCTTTCAGGAGCGCCACCACGAAGCACAAGAAAGGCACTCGAAGAAGTCCCGATGCTCGGACCCGGAACTTTCGCCGCTGCGCAACAAGCTGACTTTGCTCGAGCGAAAACTGGACGCCTGTGAGTCTTCGATTCTCTGTGTTTACCTACTAACTTTTAATAGGAGACGTAAATAAAGGAAACGGAATGGATGGGAGATGATGAGTGCAGATGAAAGAATCATCGATTTATTCTAGGATTCTAGGATTCTAGGATTCTAGGAAGGTTAACAGGACCAAGAACCAGTACAAAGAATTTAGAGTTCAAGGAAAATCAAGCATTCTCTCAGCAGCACTGCAACTTTCATTTAACCAAAATGTTTTTTCCTGGCCACTCTGGAAAAACATGGATGTTTTGGAACACTCTGGAACATTGTGGCCAAACGGCTGGATGTGTCTATATATTATATTTATTTCTTGTTTCCTTAAAAAAATACAGGGTCAAGTTTTCATTTTTTATCTAGGGCATCTCGGGTTGCTCTTTATCCGGCTTGCCAAGCCTGGCGATTTCCCGGTATCTTCTTCACTACAACTAAATTCACTTCCTTCCCCATCATCAAACTCTTCGTCCTTTTCTATCAGCGCATTCCATTCTTTTTCGTCTTCCCACAATTTCCCTCTGTCAACCTCCTCCCAACTCATCTTCCTTTCCTCCAAGTCTTCTTTTATCAAACCACTCCACCGTTCTCTTGGTCTTCCCACTCTTCTTTTCCTTTTTACTGCGTCTTCAAACTCTCTTCGTGGTATCCTCTCTTTATCCATTCTTTTTATTTGTCCAAACCACCGCAACCTTTCTCTTCCTAGCTTATACCCCAATCTTTCCAGTTCCAGCTCCTTCCGAATATTTTTACTTCTTAATCTGTCTATTTTGGTCACTCTTTTAATACTTCTTAAAAACTTCATCTCGGCAGCTTGAAGCTCTCTTTTTTCCTTAGTTCCGATTGTCCATGACACAGCCCCATAAGTCAAAATTGGTACATAAAACATGTTGTACATAATTTTTTTGCAACATACTGGAAATTCTTCTTCCCATAATAACTTCCGCACCAATTAATAAAATATTTCAGCTTTCTTAATCCTTGCTTTAATTTCGTTTTCAATATTTGCATTTTTTGTTATTATGCTTCCCAGGTACTTGAACTCCTCCGTCTCTCTTAACTCAATTCCATTCAATTTGATACATGTTCTGTCTTTCGGCGTTTTCTTTTCCATCATCAGTATTTCACTTTTTTCTTGGCTTATCTTCAGACCTATTTTCTCTGTTGCTTCATTCCATCGATTAATCTTTTCTTGAATTTCTTCTCTAGACTCTCCCCAAATAAATACATCGTCTGCATATATTATCGTTCTTGTATCAGTGTCTTCCTTTTCCTCGACTGTTCTTAATAATTCATCCATCACCATAATGAAAAGAAATGCTTAAATTCAGAAGTGCTTAAATACCAACTGTTGAAGTAACCCCGACTGAATCCTCTTTAAATTATCAATAATACCTCAGATCATACTATCTTGAACCTGAGCAAAAACCATCAAGACCTATTTTGAGATTACCATTGTATATGGTACAATCTAACCATTGTAAATTGTATATATAACCATTGTATGTACGATATTACCATTGTACGTACAGTAATGTGATATTGTTTCAACGTTCCCGCATGTCTGTTACAGGCAACTGCAAGTACGTGCACAACAACGGGATTTACACTTAGCCAAAGTAGAATACTTGGAGCCAACGCTGCCAAATCTCTCGCCGACGCAATCAAACAAACTCATCAGTCACCATGGCAGCGTCCGCTTTATTTATAGCCAACCTGGTTTATAAACATTGATCCAGCACGGATCACGGACCCTGCATCGATCACGTACCCGGCATCGATCACGGACCCTGCACGGATCACGGACCCTGCACGGATCACGGACCCTGCACGGATCACGGACCCGGCATCGATCACGTACCCGGCATCGATCACGGACCCTGCATCGATCACGGACCCTGCACGGATCACGGACCCTGCACGGATCACGGACCCTGCACGGATCACGGACCCTGCACGGATCACGGACCCTGCACGGATCACGGACCCTGCACGGATCACGGACCCTGCATCGATCACGGACCCTGCACGGATCACGGACCCTGCACGGATCACGGACCCTGCACGGTCAGAGCTTTTTTTGTGTCATCATTAAATACATTTTTTTAACATACCAAAAAGTTTTATTATTTCTTATGTTAGTCTGACAAATCGATTGTTTCAATTGGGTCCTCCGCATTTGACGATACTCCGGAATCATCGGGAATGGCATTTTTCTTTTGTTGGATTTTTTTACTCTTTTTTGCCTTTTTTACTTTTCCCTCTGCTCTCTTGGCGGCTCCTTTTGGTGGTGCAACTTTGGCCGTCGTCGTAACTTCGTCTGTCTCCATTTCCAAACCTTCAGTGCTGTCACCTTCAGGAGTATCACCTTCTTCTTCTTTATCTTCCTCTTCCCCTTCGTCATCGCTGTTCACGTTGCGCTTGAATTTAATCGGCCGCCTGCGCTTCACCAGCTCCAGTCGCTTCTGCCTCTTCAACTTCATGTGCCGGTTTACTTTGGCCATTGCTTGAATCTTCTTCTGATTCATCCACTTGGGATAAGTCCCGTAGTCGTCTACCAACGTTGTGGAGTTGTGTTTGCGCTCTGCTTTCTCTATTTTCTCTTCTGGGGTCTCTGCTTCAACTTCGGTCGCCGCGGCGGCGGCGGCGGCGGCGGCGGCTTTCTCCTGGGAGATGGCCAGCTGTCGTTTGTTCTCGTCGTGTTGCTTTGCTTGGCATTTTCTTCGGAGAAACTTGCTGGACGTTAGCACCATCACTTCGTCGAAGGCTTTGTCGACATCGGAATCATCCGTGTCGGATGTTTCTTTGACGATGCGCTTCAGCAGATTGTAGTCCTTTGAAGACAAACCTGCAAAGAAAAATAAATATAATTAGAAAAACATAATATGTGGATCAATTCTTCGATGGCATTTTGACCAATTAGGCGAGATTGAGACTAGCTCCATGACGAGATGCTCTGAGGCAGGCAGGCAAATGCTGCATTGAAATTCCATGGGAAAGTCCACCTTTGCTAGCCGATAGCTGTCGGTGATGGTGCAGTTAAATGCTTCCAATGCACCGCCTAAAAACTGGGCACACAAACAGCGATATATGGTGAGAGCGTGAACCGATTGCCAGCCTAACAGGCGAAGGCTGCTCAATGCAGAGGCAGGCAGATTAACTGTCACATATCTTAGTGCTGAGATCATCGAGTTTCAAGCAAGGGGGCTCAACGCTAACGGCAAGCATGTTGCTTGTAGCATGTAGGTAACTGTAAGGAGCGCTTGTAGTTAAAGTGGTGTGGCATATACTACATCTGCATATAGTATGTACAAACGATCCCGTAGAACAGCGCTTCACTGACGGCAACGTCTCGCCGCCAAGTTTTCGTGCTGGTCATTCAGACTTGGCGTCGCATCATGGCTCAACCCACACCACTTTTACTACTAGCTACAACTGCCACCACTAACAGTTACCTACATGCAACAAGCAACCTGCTTGCCATTAGCGCTAAGCCTCTCTACCCTGCTTCAAACTTTTTAAAGATCTTAGTACAGATTGCCACAGTCTAACAAAAGCACCATTGAAAAGCATCAAAATATATTAATAATTTATTGGGATTTGGGCAAGCGCAAACCTTTCTTCTTGTCCTCCTCTTCATTCTTCATTTCAACATCGTCGGGGTTGTCTTCCTTATTTGGCAGGCCCAGCATTTTATTCAAACGAATCAACTCCTTCTTGCCATACCGGATTCGTTTGATTCTCCTCAGTGCCATTCCCCGCTTACTCTTGATACTCCTCGCCATTCTGTAGAGATTTGCTGGAAAGGAAGAGATTTGTAAGTTTTGTTACATCAACATTTGGAGGTTAAGTACGTGTATGTAACTGTGTTGAGGGAATTAGACGATATCGACAAAATAAAACAGCAATTAAACTTGTATAAATATGTATGATGTGTTTCCTTTGCTCCTAAAATGCCAGATATTACAGTATTTACCTCCTTCTCAAAGAATGTAGCCCACCACACGTGCAAGCGTAACCAAACAGAACTCGAGCTACGTCCTTGAAGGCCTAAAACTTAAAATTCATCTGACGTCACAGTTTCCAAGAAGATTACCCCCACCATCGACCCTTTGTTTTGGTAAGCATTTGCACGTTTATAGTCGTTGGAGCAAGATTTTCGCCAATAACTCCATAAAAAAGGCATTGTCAACGAAAATAAAGTTTGTTAAACACATCAGCTAATCATGGACTTTGAGGAAATGTTAATGGAGCAAGAGACCGAAGAAATGGTAAAGTTAATTTCAATGTTTTTAATACCAGGAAAATGTATGTCATACCATAGACGAACTAACCTTTGGTAGACGAAGGATGCAATGCTAAAATATTCAGCCGCAAGGTCATCTAAAGCCCATGTTAAATTTTAGTTTCTATGTATGGGGATAGATCATGGTATAAGTATAGTTGTCTTGACAAGGTATGCCATTGCGCATGGTCCCCCCTCCACTCAGCCGCCGCGTGACGTCAGCTGGTGAGCAGATCGCTGGCCGAGCCGAGCCGTACATGCTGGAATGGCCCATGTGCTATTGCATACACGTGCGTTTGGGTGTCAAACTCCTGATTTATCCTAACCAAGTAATTAATTTATCGTGCATGAACTCTTGTTCCTTCGAATATTTCTCTTTTATAGGCGTATTTCGTAGAAATTTAAGAAATAATCGCAATGGATCAGTTTCCGTTCTGTTCTGGCTTGCTTTGCGTCTTGGAAGAGGCTAATATTTGGTGATATTATTACATTTACTTTGTTGACGCACTAGTCTAGCTTACTATTGGTTTCTAGTAGTAGACAAGTTTAGTTTTTTAAAAGAAATAAAGAACAATAATATCAGAATGGCAGAGCACAACAAAACAACGTGTGGTTATGCTCTAGTCACAGTTGGACATTTGACGTGTTATATGGTCATGGTTATATTATATGTGCAGTGTATGGCTGAAAGATAGAATCCACTAAACGCAGTACCGAAGTAAATATATCGTGTTTAAGATTTCCAATCAAAGAAGCCGAAGTGTGCGAAGCATGGGTAGCTTTCTGTAGGGGAGATGATAAATTTAATTGTTAGTACGCGACAATATGCACGGAACAATTTGACTCGGGCTACTTTCGGTGGGATTTGCGACATCGGCCCCGGGGTCAGTTCCCACGCTAAAAGGTCCCAAAGTTCAATTAAGCGATGTAGACATGGAAAACTCCCGATCTGAAAGGCGATTGAGAGGCGAGAAGAGGGTTGTCAGAAAGCGTATGACATGAGATGATTGCATCGTCTGCTAATTCTTAAGTGCAGTAGTATTTTGATACAGTGACTTGTATTTACATAAATCTTTACCTAAAAGCAGTAATTCTTGCCACGAAAAAGAGAAAAGAGAGAAGTTAGCTAGAAAAATGAAGAAAACTGTAGAGTAATTCAATCAACAAATACTATGCCCTTGGATGTGTCTCAATTATTGCTTATTTTCGTAATATTTCGTGTTTTGTGTTAATTAACACATCAGTATTCAGTTTAATATAATGGCATGTTCTGTAAATTAAACCCCATCAGACAATACTTAGTTTGGAGGTACCTTCACAAACATATGTTATCGTCGTTAATGTTAATAATAAGTTTTTCATTCAGCTTATAAACATACAACCTGCATGCGTTTATGTTTTATTGTGATTATTTATCTAACAGTCCTTATTTTATTTTGGTGGCTTCTGCCACTGCTAATTTAATATTGTTACTCCACGCATTGTCAGTCATTTCAATTGTTTTCGAACTCTTCTGCGAAAGAAACACTCCAATAACTAGTAATTCCCCGCCAATCTCAATGCTTTTGCCCGCCGAGCGGCTCGTTCTCCTCACCAGCTGACGTCATGCGCGAGGCGGACGCAAACGGCTACCTTCCGACCCATCGTATTCGCAACCCATCGTAACTTGCGATGGGTTGCGAATACGATGGGTTAGGAAAGTGATGAAATAGGGTCAAGCCTGCTATGAGTTAAGAATACGATGACTTGCGAATACGATGGGTTAAGAATACGATGGGTTAGGAAAGTGATGAAATAGAGTCAAGCCTGCTATGGGTTAAGAATACGATGACTTGCGAATACGATGGGTTAAGAATACGATGGGTTAGGAATGAGTCCACCGGGCTACCCCACCCTGATGTAAGGATACCCCCACTCCGATGCCGGCCCTACAACATTCCCGCCCATCTTGAGCTTCGCCGATCTGCCGTTGAAGTTGGCGCTAGCTCAACCCCCGGCAAGTCCGCAACAAGCAATGCAGGGCTGATCGACAAAAAGCCTCGGCGGCGGCGACGGGCAAGACTTCGGAGTCGGTAGATAATAGAGAGAGGTAAATTGGGGGTTATCCTCCCTGAACATTTGTGGATAAAATTATTTGGCATTGCTCCCACGGATCATGCATTCTTTCCAGGAATTGGGGAGGATCGGGAACATGGGGCACGAGGAACGAATACGGATGTACTAAATTTAATTCGCGTATCAAGTAGTGTCCCTAAAAGTGTATATCACTAATATAAAAATAAACTCGGACGCAAAATTTCAATTGAATTGGCGTGCACATTCATATAGTATATTCCTAATTAACTGGTCCAAAACCTGTACCTGCATTCCTAGATAATGTAGTACTGTAAGTATTTAATGATAATCGAATAAAAACGGATAGACCAGATAAATGCACTTCATTCCTCTCGGATATTTGAAAATACATACAATATAATCAAAGTATATTAGATTATACGCGGGAGATCGTCCTACATTTTAAAAGTCACCACTCATCCATTGCATGTGGTATCGCTCGCAGACATTGCTAGCAGAGTGTTGCAGCTAGAGATCCGATGATAGACAGCTCATTAGTCAGGAAACAAATAGCAAGTGGTTGCTAGCTCGGAAGGGTTGCTTTGGCCGCGGTTGACTGTCGAAAAGGGTAGACATTCCGCGTTAAGACGAATCCAGTCATATCGAAAAAACCGTATGAAACTCGGAATAGTACCTATTGATTTACTTTTTTACTGTCTTTTATATAATCAGGTGCAAGCATAATCTCCAAGAGTGTTTTTATTTCTCATGCTGTTAATGAGGCAGCGAAATAGAAGACTTTCAGCATTCGCTCAAGCCCTTTGCTCAGCAGTGGACACAAATGTAGCCTTCGCGCCGTGGCCTACGTCGAATGTCTACGTTTCGCCCGAAAAGTTTGCGTTACACGATTAGGTGTTACGAGAATGGACCCTGAGAAATCCCGTTCTCAAAACGGTCGCTTCTTCCGCCTAAAGCCTTCTACGTTACCCGAAAACGACAAATTATAGAAAAGGATTTGGTGCGTCTTTCGAGGCAGATAAAATCTGGCCGTGGTTTCCCGGTAGTCAGTCAGACGTTTCTTTTGTTAACAGAATTCTTTGTCTATGGTCAACTTCTTGGCGTCGACCAATTGTCGGTAAATTTTGCATCCCAGTACCTTTCATTTTTAGTTGTCAATCGATTATACCGACCATCATTCATTACCGCTCTTCACCGCTCTCGGAGCCGCTCTCCGAGAGCGGTGAAGAAACAAGTGTTTTAGTTGTAGTTTTCACGCGATAAGACCCGAGACCGACACGCAATAAATTTAAATTCAAATCTTGCCTGCATTTATTGATTTAATCGATTCAACTGACGTTTATTTTTACCTATAATTTTCACAGATAAACAAAGAAACACTCGATAAACCTTTCGGCTGCACGATGTTGCGACTGTACAGTGTACATGGACTTTGGAAACAAGTTTATACCTGCAGTGATTGACACAGGCGGTGTGAAATGTGAAGTCGGGTTGTTGCTATCTTCGTTTGATAGACAAAAGCGAATTGACAGCCAAAGCTGATATAAGAGACGGGTCCCTACAAAAAGACACCAACACAAAACTGTATAAAAGTAAGATATTAATTGTCATGTTGAAATATTCTCTAAAAGATTCTTCAATTTCAATTTCAATTTCATCTTCATTTTATTCTGCATTACAAGCATACAGGGTAAAAAAAAATGAAGTAGCAGAAGCCCGCGTAAGGCATGAGAATTGTGTGCGGGCTGACTTTGTAACTCTCATCACTAATTGAACAGTTCATACAGCAAAGACATTTGAACCATTTAGGGCCCGTTTCAACAACAATGCTCAAAGCTCTGCTCAGGCTGAGCTTAGCTAGGCGCAGCTTAAGATTTAAGCTGAGCTCAAATAGCGTGTCGTTTCACCAACGAATTTAAGTTCGGCTCAACTGATCAAAGCTTACATATTATAGGTGGCGCACTGTTGCCACAGTTCCGTTCCCACAGCCAAGGCACAGCCTTGTAATTTTATGTCGACTATGGCGGTGGAATATGAAGGGCACTCTGATTGGTTGATATTTCTCGGTAAATTCAAATGTGTAAAAACAAAAGATCGAGTATCATCATTTGCCGTTTCTTCAAAACATATCCATCGAAAATCTATTTTAAATGTCCGAAAAGGAAAAACAACGTGGATCTAATTACTCCGTGAGTGATAAGAATTTATTATTAGACTGTGTTGTGGACAAGTTAAGTGTCATTGAAAATAAGAAAACAGATGGCACATCGGCTCATTCCAAGGATGAGGCATGGGTAGAAATCGGTAGCAACTACAATAGTAGGACCACTACAGCACCAAGAACTGTGGCTTCGCTTAGAAAATGTTATGACAACTTAAAAAAAAACACGAGGAAACGGGCAGGAGATGAAAGAGTGGAAATTTTCAAAACTGGTAAGCACGCCCATCATATTCCAATGGATAAATAAGTTAATACGCATCAAATTTACTTCATATTTGCCAATATCATTTATACTACAATAACAAATTACAGGTGGAGGACGGCCAAAGATTTCAAAAGATGATTTCATCAGTGAACGGGTGAGGTCAATTATCGAGCCAACCATCAATCCCTTGCCATGCAAATTTGACAGTGATGCATCTTACATTGCTACAACTGGTGAGTAGCTGGTTGGCCGGGTCGATAAATTATGGTACCAATTTCCTACTTACGCATAGTCATTATTATTTGTCAAATCATTCAAAATGCAAATTAAGATAAACCTTATATGCAGTAAAAACAAAACGGCCAACAAATAGGCATAAGAATATAAGAATAATTGATAATAAATAATGTATATTATATAACTGATATAATGATAAAAAACAGAAGGCATAAGATAGATAGAATAGATTAAGAATTATTTTCAGAGGAATTTAAAAAAAAAACTACTTTTTCAGAGCGCATCCAAGCCAAACCTTCATCTACAATTACATCGGCCACCGTCACCTTCCAACACGACCCAATAATCTTAACAGCCTCTGCAGATGATGAAGGGCACATTTATTTTTTAGACGAAGAGATACTTGTGAGTTTTAATATTTAAATTGAAATGTTTTGCTCATTTTGCTCACTTTCTCAACAATTTTAATGATATGTTTAATAGGAACCAGCTAGTCATTGCCAAGCAACTGGTCTTGAAGACGACGACGAGTACAGGGATTTAATCAAAGAAAAGAAGCCTTCTGACAGGACACAGGGAACTCCAAGTAATCTGCGAGAGCCCGTAAATGCGTCGCTGTTGACAAACGCCAGGAATCGTCGCAGGACTCCTGTCCTACGACCAACAGCATCGGCGGAGACAACACAGAAGTTTGCGGAGCTCGCAGTCCAGAAGCTGGAACTAACACGACTAAATTTAATTCAAGTTAAAGAGCAAAATGCAAGGCTGAAAGTTCAGGGAGACCTGAAAGAAAAAATTTTGGAGGTCGAACTTTCAACAAAACAGGCTATTTTAGACCAAGAATTGTTGAAACTAAATCGATTACGCGAACAGATGGCCAAAGGGGTTGGTGCCACTTGTGATAATTGTAATAAATAATATTTGTGCAAAAGTTAGTTGTGACTTAAAAAAAATTAACAATACATGTTTTAACTTTGAAGTAGTGTTTGTTTTCATTTAACCACGACTTATTAACATAATATTAATATTGACTTTCTAGAATGACCAATCGAAGATGTCATGACTGATTTTCCATTCAAAATGTTCTGATTTCTAAATTCAATGCTAATGCATCCAATGATACCGGGTTATTGTTACCTAGGCATTATTAGAAACGAAATATCGTACTTGCAGGGAGTATTATCTTACCTATTTATATTTCGCAGTCGTTACTCGTAGTCGTAGGCACTCACAGCAATCTTGAATAGGAAAATAAAGCAAGTTTGTTGTCACTGCAAACATGGTATTGTTGTAAACCAATTAAATTGGGTTTTTTAATTAATTAAAATGTACCTTTCAAAGTACTCGGCTATGATGGCATTTCGGATAGTCCTATTATCATTGGTCACAATGGCTCCACCTACAGCTGCTGCACTTGGCATTTGATCCTCATCAATTCTGGCCTGCAGGTCATCAATTACATCTGGAGGTTGTGGATCGCCCAACTGTGAAATAAATACGATCTTAAATGAATGCTACTCTTGTAGGTATTAATTACAATAATTCATCTCTACTTTATTTAGGGAGGTACCCACCGTCACTGAAATATTATGAATGACAGCACAAGCATTTATGATGGTAAGAACTTTTTCAAGCTTTAGTCTCATCCCGAGCGCAAGAATCGGAAACCTGCGTTTCCAGACACCATACGATCTCTCCACAGGGTTGCGGGTGCGTATCTGGGATTCGTTGTAGCGATGCTCGGCAGGAGTCATTGGCCGTTCCAGAGGAGGAAGTAGAAACGGGCGAACACCATACCCTCCATCACCCAAGAGTAAAGCATTTCCATACTGGCCCGTCTCAAACAATGCTCTCCGGTTGCAGTTGTTAAATATTGTCGAGTCGTGAACAGATCCTGGCCACCTCGTGACTATGTCGGTGATTTTAAGATCAGGACTGCAGATTGTTTGTACGTTTATCGAAAAGAAACCTTTTCTATTCCTGAATGTTTCAGCATAGTTCCCACCTATAATTGATACAAGAAATTTAACTTGAATCGTAGTAAAGAGCTGGTACATCGTGGTACCGTACCAAAAATCATTTTAAATGAACAGGGGCTATAATGCTTACCAGTTGATTGAATTTTAATGTGGGTACAATCCATTGCACCAACAACTTGAGGGAAACGAGCAATATCATAGAAGGCACGCTGCACCGTCTTTATTTCTTCGGGGGTCGTGGGGAACTTTATGAATTGTTCATGGAGAGACGCAATAGCAGTTGACACCCGACTTGTTACACGGCACGCAGTTGACTTGCTCACGCCACTAAAGTCGCCCACTGTTAGTAGGTGACAACCAGTGGCATAAAACCGCAACGTGAGTAGCAGCTGATTCACGGGACTTAACGAATAGTTTCTGTGAAAAAATCCAGATAAAATTATATTAACAATTACAGAGAACATCATAACAGTTATCTAGATGCCTGTCTTCTCAATGCTTCATCTCGAAATAAAATGCAAGACCTATCTGAACTTAAGTTCAGAAACTTACCGGTCATGATTGAATTCAAGTCGTTCTACAATTAAGTCGAGAACCATGAGAACCGAAGCCTTCGATAAACGGAAGCGTGCGATGAAGTCTACATCATCGTAGATTTCAAAATAGTCTGGCCTCTCCCGAAGAACACGAGGACGTTGAGCTGGAAGTTCCAAAAACTCCAACACCTCTTCGTCATCGTCACTCGGGAACGAAACGTCCGAAACGTATCCAGCCATTCCAACTGGAAAGTAATTAAAATTTATGCTAGGAAACCGATCAAAACAAGTAAAAACACAACCAAAAAAGAGGATGCATGGTTAATAGTTAAGCGTTACTAATAATTGGGATGCATGGTTCTTACCTTTGGAAAACAAAAACGGCTTCGATGTCACAGAGATTAACAAAATTCAGAACACACTCGCGAATATAATATATCACAATATAATCTCAATATATCTCAATATATATATATAGATATATATATATATATATATCTCACACAATATATCTCAAAATCTCAATAACAAATATCTCAATTACAAAGCAAACGAATTTAATGAATTTAATGAATTTAACGAATTTATACAAGATCTCAAGAAACAATACAGCGTGTTCTGACAGGCGAGGTCGAAAACAGCTGATTCATGACGCCATTTTTCATTATTTAAGCTTCACTTACATGCCTAGGCGGCGATATTTCTCGGCTTAAATTTTAGGTCGCTACAATCAAATTTGTTCGCCGCTTTGTGTTGGTGGAACGCACCAATAAACAAAAGCTAAGCTTACAATTTTAAGTGGAGCTTAAGCTCGACTCAAAGTTTGGTGAAACGGGACCTTAGTGTTTTAGATGTAAGCTTATTTTTCCGTGGTATTTTGAAAATGGTATGTTTGCTAGCCCTACACTGCAAAAAAAATGTCTGAATATCAGACGCCAAAGGCGTCTAAAGCTTCTGTATAGAATCATACCTTTAAATGCGTCTTATTTTTCGTCAGACACATACACGTCTTATATTCAGACGATTTTTGCGTCTTATAGAATAGGGTAATGGGATGATTTAGGGATTCCACTGCATGGAAAAAGTATTTATCTGGTTGAGGTGGGGCAGCAAAAAGAAATCAAGAGAAGACACGAGTTTTTCATGATAATGACGGGTACCTTTTAATCACAGGTTAATGTATAGGTATATTTTTCTATGGCATGATGTAGAAGTATACACGTAGTAAACTGCCTCTAAAGCAACTGCGTTATTTATCAATTAACGTTTTGGCAGCAAAAGGCACTTGGTAACTTCATGCCACTCCCAAAAAAAAAGACTCATCTACCTTATATAATGTCCAGTTTTGGTTGCCACGGGTTTTGATTGTTGGGCTATGTTTCAGTAGTGCAAATCGAGTGCAAACGGGAAAATCTTGATGTCCCTTTTGTGAAAAATTCACCCACTCTACATCGCGTCTTGACGTCTAGAATTTAAAAACGCACAATTCGTTTTGGAAATTGACATGTTTCCTCGCGATTAAACGAGCATTTCAATACGAAAACTTGGTCGAAACTTTCGCCTCCCAGCCTAGACAGCTACTTCGAGCTCATCACATTTCAATTTACACGAAATAATAATAAATACACATTCAATTTGGTACGTACATGCATTACTGACCATTTGGAGATGTCTTTCATCGATTCAGTGCGATTTGTCGTGCAAAAACTTGATAACATCATTTCTGACATTTCGTCAATGACAGCTGGCAAATTATGAATTTCAAGGGTTCAAAACTCAAACAGGCACTGACTACCAGGATACCTTTTTTCACTAGGGGTGTTCCAGGGTCGATGGATTGAATTAAATCAAAAGATTCCGCCAACTTTCGCAAAGATTTTGGCCTTTGCTATATTATTATTATATGGTTTGCAACGTGCACTCACCAAATCTGCATTTTACTACTTTATATTCACTAAAAACACCTAAAATTCGGGTACGTACTTGATTTATCTCCCATTTTCAATCGTCTCACGTTTTTTATAGCAACTTAACTTACGAAAATTTGAAATGAGCATCGCTGACATGTCACCATTTGACAGCTGCAAAAATAATTAATTCCCATCACTCACAACTCAAAGATGCAGCGACTTACTATCACAGGATATATTTCCCTGAAGCGATTTAATTAATTGAATTAAAGCCAAATGGAGAAAAGTAAGCAAGTAATTGAGTAAATAATTCATTCTGCGCCGACCGATTCAAGTATCAATGCAATCACTTGAATATTTTTTTGGGAAAAGTCGACCAAAATTTATTACGTCCAGCCTATAGACAGCTACCCCGAGTGCAACGTGCACTTATCGACGTGACACGATACACTTTTATTTACTAAGAACAGATAATCTAAGGCAGGCACGTTCATTAACTATAACCTCTTATGTATTTTCGTCATTCGTCATTTCGCGAAAACTTGATACCAGCACATAGCAGAAATTTCGCCGTTCGACAAATGGCTGAAAACGAGTTTCTTTAGCAATAAAATCACAACAGCCCATTCCAAGAGGACAGCATGGAAGTGTCAAAACAATCACAAGAAAAGGCGATCGAAACTTCACACGTCCAGCCTAGACAGTAAATCCGAGTGCATCGTGCATTCATTATAACGGCAATTTTATTCTTACACATTCTCAAAGGTGATCATGTTTCTTCTTTCATTTGAGACCGTTTTATGTCACTTTAAGGCCATTTTAACTGCAGAAACTAAAGAAAAATATTTCCAAAATTCAATCAATTGACAGCTCGCTAACAAATGCTCCAAACTCAAACATGCATTTTTCAGAAAAAATGGGTATTAAATGCCAAGTCCCAAGCCCAAACATGCATGTTGACCCGTGAGTGCAACGTTCACCCATCTACATTGCAATTTACGCGTCAATGTAATAAAAAACATAATTAAGGGCATGTACGCGTACCAACTTCAATTTGCAATCATCAGACATCTTTTTCTTGCATTTTAAATCGCGAAAAACCAAAGCTAGCATCGTCTATATGACAGCATAATAATATGACAGCTGGAAACAAAATTATTTCTATTTATGTTCAAAACTCAGCAGCAGTGACCTAATGGATACATTTTTCACAATTTACGTTTGCATAGTCGATGTATTAAATAAAATTTAAAGTCGTCGAAATATTAACGTTACTTGAATAATCGAAAACATCTTTTATTGGAAACGAAACAAAATTTCCAAAGCAGGATAGGGGCAGGTTAGGGGTAGGGTAGGGTAGAATTAGGGTAGAGGTAGAGGTGGGGTAGGAGTTGGCTAATATTTGGATATAAGCAGGGTGTTGGTTATTAAGGGGTAGTTTTGGGTAGGGGTAGTATGAGAGTAGGTCAGGGAGAGTATAGGGGTAGTGAAGAAATGTTGGAGGAAGAAAGTTCAAGTTTATACTCCTAAAAATATAATATTAAATTAAATTTTAAGTCGAAGAAGAAGGTAGGAACACTTTTTTGGAAGCGTATGGGTAGTGAAGGGGTAGACAAGGAGAAGGTTAGGGATTGTGTAGGTGTAGGAAAGGGGTATGTGTAGGGGTAGTGAAGGCGTAGTTTAGGGCAATTTTACCCATGGAAATATAGACATTAAGGCATTTAGACATATGGGCATTAGACATATGGGCATTTAGGTTTCTCTTCTGGGCATTAAGGTTTGCCACATGGGCATTTAGGAACCTTTTAAGTTATGGGCGTTTGGATTTTTTCAAATTCAATTCCAATTGCGATAGCTTGACAACGGCACATGGCCAAAATTTCACAGTCCGAAAAATGGTTATAAACGAGTTTATATTGAAAGAAAAAAGCAACTGCTCTTTCCACGAGGACAGTATGGAAGTGTAAAACAATCTTATGAACAATTCTGCAAGGAGAGGCGATCGAAACTTTGCACGTCCAGCCAAGACAGTTAATCCGAGTGCATCGTGCAATCATCGTCACGCCAATTTACAGGTGATATTTATTCATACACATACTCAAACGTGATCATGTTTCTTCTTTCATTTGAAACAGTTTTTCGTCTTTTTAATGCAATTTAAATATCTGAAAATACATAAAAATAATTCCAACATTTCTTCAATTGACAGATGGCTAAGAATTAATTTCTATAGCTCAAAATTCAAACATGCATTATGTTGAGTGTTGAGTGCAACATTCCTTCATCTACATTGCAATTTACGCGTTATTTTTTAACAAAAACACATAAATAAGTGCATGTTTGCGTATTGGTATACCAACTTTCAATTGTTATCATCAGACTTTATGTTTTGCATTTTAAATCGCGAAAACCCAAAAGCAAAATTTTCTACATGACGGCCTTTGACAGCTGGCAAAAAAATGATTTCTTTTAATGTTCAAAACTAAAATAAGCAGTGACCTAATAGATACTTTTGTCACTTTAGACTTTTGCAGGTTCGATGCATTGCATAAAATTATAAAAACGTCGCCCAACTCACGTAACTTGAATACCCGAGAGCAAGGCAAGTAGTACGCACCAGACCCGAGAGTAGCTTTCATTGGAAACGGAAAAACATTTTCATCGCAGGAAAGGCGCGGGGTAGGGGTAGGGTAGGTGAGGAGTTGGGAAGGGTTGAATTAGGGTAGAGGTAGAGGTGGGAGTAGTTTATCAGTTGGGTAAAAGCAGGGTATTGGTTGTGAAGGGGTAGTGTAGAAGTACCTGTATGAGTATACTTTAACGGAAGCTTAGAGGGAGTGTAACGAGTCGGGAACGGGTAGTTTATGGGGGAGTGTAGGGGAAGTTTTCGTATGGGTATAAAGTTTGTCTTATAGGCACAGGGTTATGCCTTATGGTTTGCCTTGCCTTAGGGGCAAATTATTTCCTTTTAAGAGTAGGGGTTTTCTTTATTGGTATAGGGTTTTGCCTTTTGGGCATATTTTTGCCTTATGAATATCTGGTTTTCCTAAGTAAGGTGTGCATTATGGGCAAAGAGGTTGTCTCATTGAAAATATTATTATCAATAAAAGTAAAAGGCGTAAACACATAGTGCCGGAGGCACGGGCTCCGCTGCTAGTCTAATAATATAGTCTAGGAGCAGCAACCAAATTTGCAATTCTCGCTAAACATTTCGCGAACAATATGGACACTAGTATCAAAAGTTTCGTCTTGATGCCAGCTATCATTTCTACCCTGTGTGCAAAGTCGCAGTTGCGACTGGAAGCCGCGGCCGGAGGTCAAAGGTCACGCGCGGGCCTTTCTTTGCCTGGCTTGTAGCTACTAAACCATAAGTCGCATAATCGTAATTTTTATTGCAATGTCACCGTATTAATGCAGGCTTTCATGATATATATTTTTATTGGTGATTTTTTTCAGGTTTATGCTAAAAATTTAGTTTTTTCGTAAAAAGTGATCTGTGATACTTTAGTTTTACATCATTTGCTTCGAAATGAGCACGTATTTCTAAAAATATATTATGTATATATCGAAAGACAATTTTGTCTTGAACACGATAATATTTTCAAATCAGAAATCTGATCGGATTTACGCAATTGGCAGCCGTTCACAGTGCGTGGGGTGTGGCAAAAACGCGCTTTTTCGTGCAAGAATGGCATATTATCGCATATGGTGAAAACTACGTGCAATCAGAATGGGGTTATTTTGTCTTAACTAATTTGAGAACAGGCTGCACACTGGTATCAAAAGTTTCGTCTTGATGTCAGCTATCACCTCTACCCCGTCTGCAGAGCGGCAGACGCACCTGAAGGGCGGGAGCGGAGGTCAAAGGTCACGCGCACCGCGCCCCAATGCAAAGCGTATATCTCGGTATCTAACTCTTTCAGGAAAGTCTTTTTATCACAATCATGATCACAAGATATTGTTTAATATTTATATATGGTCTGTGTATTTTTTAAATTAATATTGGAGTTTTTTTTTTCTAAATTATTACTGAACTAATAAACAAAACGGTGTGAAATTACAAATGAGCCATATTAGATGATAGAAGCTCGTTTAGTCCCGGTGGGCAGAGGACTGAACGATCTCCAACAAGTAAATATTTCATTGGCAGGCGGGTTACTTTCATCCAGAGTGCTTTTCCGGTAAAGCTGCTGTCTGACGCAATGTCCCTTTGCCATCTCTAGTTTCTTCATTTATATTGATATTGTCATATTTTGCGTATCGAACATAGGCGAGAAATTCAGAACTATTGAATTTGTTTGGCACAATAACCACCCCATCTTCTTGGTACTTTTCAAGAGACACCCTCGGCGATTGAAGTGTCCACACGCCGGACACTTTCGAAGCCAAAGCAGCGTCCTGCATTGTGTGACAAATTCACGACATCTCTTGATCGGGACTCTAGATGCACAGTTAATACCAGTCCAATATGCTTTAGAGTTAATTTATAAGAGTTATATAAAACACCTTTATTCGACGTGGAAGAACAAATTCTGCACACTCTGCAATCGGCCCTTAAAGCTTATACTTAAATCTTTACAATGATAAATTCCAGGTTTCACGTTGAATTTGCACAATATTTCTACATATCTGTTCCAAACTGAGTCTAGTGAGTATATTTCACCTTTCGCTAGACCGGTGTTCAGCTCAGCGATAAGGGCAAGGAAACCTTTCTCTTCAGAGTCTTCTGCATTTCTTTGCTTATTGTGATTAGTCCTATATTACATTTCGAGTACCACTTAGGATGGTACTTTCCTTCTCGAAACATTACATCGCATATTCCCGGTAGGCGAGGGTGCATCGTGTCATCTGTCACAGAGAGCGATATCATTGAATCAGACGTCCGAAAAGTTTATTTCAATTCACTTCTGATTGGAAAGCTGCGTGTTCACTTTTTGCGACATAGCATGCAGTATTCCCATGTTTATTGCATTCTGTGTAGGACATATTTTTTTCGCGTTCGTGCGCTCAATCTCGAAGTGTGGCGATACCTTCATGGGAAGCTACCCTCAATCGAACCTTCGTTTCGGATTGACAAATAACACCAATTATCTTTTCACAAGCCATTGCCGATAAAACTTCATTAGTTACCGCGAGGTAACAAGCTCTAAAATGAGGAAAGAAATCGTGTATTTTAAGTATTAACCCTTTATTAAAATGCCATATATATAATAACTCACCATAAGGCCATTGATAGCTTCAAGGATTGTATTTTTGGCTGGTTCAGTTCTCATAAGTTCTAAATTCTCTTAAAATTAAATCATTAACCAGATTATTGTGATCACTGTTGAGCCCATTGTTGTTGCTTAGGTGATATTCACCAAAGTTCTAAGTCCTGCTAAAATTTCAGCATTGACTAGTTCTTGTGATCATTGTCGTGAGTCGTGACCATTGTCGTTGGATCTGCCGAGATATACGCTTTGCAATGAGGCGCGGTGCGCGTGACCTTTGACCTCCGTTCACGCCCTTTAGGTGCGACTGCCGCTTTGCAGACGGGGTAGAGGTGATAGCTGACATCAAGACGAAACTTTTGATACGAGTGTGCAGCCTGTTCTCAAATTAGTTAAGACAAAATAACCCCATTCTGATTGCACGTAGTTTTCACCATATGCGATAATATGCCATTCTTGCACGAAAAAGCGCGTTTTTGCCACACCCCACGCACTGCGAACGGCTGCCAATTGCGTAAATCCTATCAGATTTCTGATTTTTCTGATTTTCAATTCAAATTGTAATTTTCAAACCAGCCAGCCCAAAATTGGGCCCTTTTGAGGGGGTCATTTAGCAGAAACAAAAACTTGCGATTACACTTGGCAGTTATTTTCCTAACTTTATGAAATTCTGGAAACGCACTCGATCACACATTATACAACTCACTGTTGAGGTTTCGCTTCGGTCTGGCCAAAATGGGCCCTTTTTTGGGGGGGTTCACCGGTCAAATTTGGACACATAGAATTGAAAATTTGTACCCGTGTAAAAGTGTTCATTTATAATTCAAACCTAATATTTTACATCCGCCAGCCCAAAATTGGGCCCTTTTTGGGGGGGGGGGGGGATCTTTTCACAAAAACAAAAACATGCGACTCTACTACTTTCTGCAAAAAACACATGGCCCCACCAAGTGCATATAAATCATCGTGGAGAGAGGGGGCTCGCTACAGCCAGCCGCATTTCGGGGAAGTCCCGTGATTGCGCAACTGATCATAAACACTGAGTATTTTTTTTTAACACATTGAATTGAAACTAAAAATTAATCTGAAAATTACAGACGATATCGTGATTTTTTTTCGTAATGCGTCGGTATCGGGGACAAAGTCGCGGGAGTTCGCGAACATTGGTCAACTTCGCGTTAAAACACCAATTTTGCGTTGGTTCGCGAAAATAACTATGTAAATTTTGGATCGGCAGCAAACACACAGCAAACACAGTAAACATATGATAAAAAAATCCGTCAATATCAAAATTTTGCATTTGTCGCGATCACTATACACAATCCCTCAATAATCGATAGTGGAAGTCTGGGCGGACATTTTGCCAGGGGACACTTTGCCAGGCTACCCTTCAAGGTAACACGCTTCGAGGGGGGGGGGGGAGGGGGCATATGGTAAAATTACTATAATCTCGAAATTGTTTCCCCTGAAATGTATTGATTTGACTGCTATACGAGCCCAACGGACACCGGCCCAAAATTGGCCCTTTTCCTTAAATTTTGACTTCCGAGACGTTAATTTTCTATACAATTCATTTTTTTTGTCAGCCGACCCACAATTTGTTACGACAAGCCCTGTGCTATGTATATCTCTGTCAATCTGTGCCCTGCCTTCACTTCACAAATAGATTATTATCATTCCTTCCCAAGCCATCTACAAATCAAACTCTGTGTACTAATGACCACGAAACTTTACAAGAATCTGCATTTAGCAGGCAACTCGAGGAACTGAAACCGATCGGATGTTTTAAATACGCACCTATGCGATAAAAAACACGGTTTTTAACTATATCTGATCAGCTTTTTGTAAACATGGATCTTTTTTAACGGCTCTAAATTAATTATTTTTTATGATTTATCGATGGCATTACAGTCATACAGATAAGTAGTACATATTATTAAACAGATGAAACAATATTAGCTAAAGCATCAATCAATTAATTCAATCATAACTTATGTTTTTATGAAAATTCTCTTTGCTTGCTGCTGCTGCTGCTGCTGCTGCTGCTGCTGCTTGCTGCTGCTGCTTGCTGCTTGCTGCTGCTGCTTGCTACTTGCTGGTTGCTGGTTGCTGGTTGCTGGTTGCTGCTGCTGATGCTACTGCTGCTGCAATTGCTGCTGCTGCTGCTGCTTCTGCTGCTGCTGCTGCTGCTGCTTGCTGCTTGCTGCTGCTGCTGCTGCTTGCTGCTTGCTGCTGCTGCTGCTGCTTGCTGCTTGCTTCTTGCTGCTTGCTGCTTGCTGCTGCTGCTTGCTGCTTGCTGCTTGCTTCTTGCTGCTTGCTGCTGCTGCTTGCTGCTTGCTGCTTGCTGCTTGCTGCTTGCTGCTGCTGCTTGCTGCTTGCTGCTTGCTGCTTGCTTCTTGCTGCTTGCCGCTGCTGCTTGCTGCTTGCTGCTTGCTGCTTGCTGCTTGTTGCTCGCTGCTTGCTGCTTGCTGCTCGCTGCTTGCTGCTTGCTGCTTGCTGCTCGCTGCTTGCTGCTTGCTGCTTGCTGCTTGCTGCTTGCTGCTTGCTGCTTGCTGCTTGCTGCTTGCTGCTTGCTTGCTTGCTGCTTGCTGCTTGCTGCTCGCTGCTTGCTTGCTTGCTGCTTGCTGCTTGTTGCTCGCTGCTTGCTGCTCGCTGCTCGCCGCTTGTTGTTGATATCTGACTCTATAATGTGATCATAAACTAATAAACCAGAAAGTGAAGCTTCCATGAGTGGCACTTAGCTTGAGTGAACTATAACTTGACTCAATTCACACATGATGCCAGACGGTTTATAGTCGCATTCTCTGGCCGAGTTGCTATATTTCTTATCGACAAGCTTGAAACGAAGGTGCGGCCATACGGCTATGGAAGAAATGCACACGACGCTGCTAGGCGTTACACAGAGCACGGACTGATTTCCAAATCCATGTCTACCATTCAAAGGGAGACTTTCGCGATTTTCTAATGATTTAGTTTGGACCTGATGCCTGATGGTGTTCTTTCATTGCATTTTCTTCGACTGATATTTTTTGTTCGTCTGCCGTATTTTGAAGTTATTTACAGTACTTGACGATAACTGAAAACCAATAGTGGTGGCAGGAATTGCGGCGAAGAGTCAATTAAGTCTGTCGTTGGGCAGAAACAAAGTTCTACAATCAAGTGCAGAGGAATGTCGTCCGAGGAGCTGGCACTGAGACTTACAACCCCACTAACAGATTCCCAAAGAGGTGATAGAGGCCTAAGCTGAAAACCATGCTAAGCTGTCTTTGTTTTTACCAAATATTCAGAGACATATTTTCCAGTTTCTCCCAAGGAGGAATGGTCGTAACTAGCCCACGCGGGCTTCAAACCCGCGTGGGCTTATACTTCTCACGTGTCTACCACTGGAGATAGCCCATGATAGTAAACTAGAATGTTTTTGCAAATATTCAGTTGCAGCATAGAAATTTTTCGAAATTTTTAACCTAAGCTCCAAACAATATGTTCCTAAACTTGAAAAAGTTTGTAGATATTAACCCCAAGTCTTCGAAACGAGATCAAGCTTAACAATCTTGTCATGCGCACGAACATTGGAAGATGAAGCGAGGAATTCTAGTGAATTTTGTTACCCAATCTGCGGAAATATGCTACAGACAAGGCGAAGTTTCTATCGACTTTGTTATTCGCCTTGTGCGCGTGCATTCAAAGTCTCAAAGACAATGGAAATTATATTAAACTATAGCAAATTCGATCAGAGAGACTACCTAACGATGCCTTGCACCTTTCATTAACAGTAAACGTTTCAAGAAGGTGACTCTATCTTGATCAAATAGAATGACAAGACTATAAATAGCTTCGTTCTTCGTGCCTGCCAATATTTATAGCATCCTATATTTGTCTTACTCGGTTACGAGTACAAAATGACTTGATTACTTGCAACTGGCGACACAGACATGTCTTGCTTAGTTAGTCTGATTGAAAAGTAGAGAGTGTTACACGATTCCGACAAAACATGTACTACATCACGATGTTCGTTGACGACGTGCCACTTGCCAAGGAGATAAATGTTTTTGATTTACAGCCGAAATGTTCGGCGATATTTTATTTATTAAGGGCCGGTTTTACAACTTTGATCAACTCTGTGTTAAGCATCTAACTCCTAGAAACAAATGAATTCCACTGCATCCCATTGGCCGTTGCCATAACAAATAACTTAACTCCCACTTTAACCTGGAGCTGGCAAAATTGTAAAATCGGGCCTAAGAGCAGCTTTCTTGATGACACTCGTTACCTGCAAAAATTACGATTTAGTCGTCGTGAAAATATTCCAATATTTAAAAATCTATTAAATGAAAAACTATTCAAATAATTTGCTTAAAAGCAAGACAGTATATTCTAATTGAGATTTATGACGCACAATGTAAGTTTTGTTAACATTGGTTGAAGGTAAAGTTGCTTTAGCTGCAAAAAACTGCAAAAACGCTTAAAAAACGTCATAAAAGCGCAATTTTCAAGAAAAGTGCTAAACATAACACGATGAAATTTGCACACAAACATGGAATAATTAACTGGTTAAAATACCTTGGAAATTTGTCAGATTATTTTCAGATGCTTGGCTTCTAGATTTCGTAAAAAGTGATCAACAAAAAAACCATACTCTTACAATTTGATTAAAAAACGTGGCAGATCTAAGTTCAGAGAATTTTCATCAATATCGGTACGGCGATACGCTACGCTACGCTACGATACGCTACGCTACGATACGATACGCTACGCTACGCTACGGCGTTTGGCTATTCTACAGCCATGGGGAGATATTTGGACAGAACCATGCTATTTCTCTTCACGCAGTCATAAGAACCAATCGATTTTACCCACAGATTGTCTTCACTCAGCGATATCATTGGTCTCTCCTTTGGCTGCCAATCATAGCTCAGTGATCATGCGCCCGCCGCTACAAAACGCATTTTCAATTAAAATTCAATTGATTCAAAAACGCTCTACAATCCCATTTAATCCCATTATATTCCCATTAAAATTTCCAAGCCCCGAAGCAGCGTTTCACCAACAGAACAGCCTTGTGGGAAGCGACCGCGGAAGTGGATAGATTATTGGCAAGACGAAGCAATGGCTGACAAGGTAGAGTTTGTCAAAGTGTGACACATGCACACCCATGCCACGCGTCAAGAATCAAGGTCCGCACAAAGACAGTCTAAATTTAGCAGGTGTGAAGCCCGAATGCCAAATACCTCGCCTAGTGGTCCAGCGAGAGAATTCCCTGGCGGCTCGCTGCTTGCCGCTGCTTGGCACGGCCATCTCGATGACAACATTACAACAGTTTGACACATGACAACATGACAACAACATGACAACATGACCATAGGACAACATGACAACATGACAACATGACCATAGGACAACATGACAACATGACAACAACATGACAACATGACCATAGGACAACATGACAACATGACAACATGACCATAGGACAACATGACAACAACATGACAACATGACCATAGGACAACATGACAACAACATGCCAACATGACCATAGGACAACATGACAACAACATGACAACATGACCATAGGACAACATGACAACATGACAACATGACCATAGGACAACATGACAACATGACCATAGGACAACATGACAACAACATGACAACATGACCACAACATGACAACATGACCATAGGACAACATGACAACATGACAACATGACCATAGGACAACATGACAACATGACCATAGGACAACATGACAACATGACCATAGGACAACATGACAACATGACCATAGGACAACATGACAACAACATGACAACATGACCATAGGACAACATGACAACATGACCATAGGACAACATGACAACATGACAACATGACCATAGGACAACATGACAACATGACCATAGGACAACATGACAACAACATGACAACATGACCATAGGACAACATGACAACAACATGACAACATGACCACAACATGACAACAACATGACAAAAACATGACAACAGTTTGAGGGAAAACCAAACTCTAAATTAGTCGGCCCAGCGGCCGAGAAGGTAATTCAACAAGTGCGATAACTCGGTTATGCAGCTTGGAGCTGCAGCGATCAAGTGATTCGATTAGGTACTCAATCCCGGCTCGAAGCGCGGCTCCCGGCTCCCAGGCTTCTCAGTTAAGAGGGTTTGTTTCTCTGACTTTATTGAGGTCGTTTGATAGAGTGTAAAGCTTAAATGTTCAATAACACCTGATTAATACTCCCCCATGAACATTGAAAATGAAATCTTTCACTTTCGGACGCCGCGCACATACTTTTCACACTAAAATAGGGGGGATTTTACGAAAATCACGATGATTGGAGAAGATTCAAGGGATTGTATCGATTACAGTGGCAAGGTTTTATAGCGTTTTTGGATGAGCGAGCGAAGCGAGCGAAATCCTTCAATTTCACAACATAGGGGAAAGAAAAGCATTTGGATTTTTTTTTTTTTTTGTTTGTAACAAAAACGAGCAGCCCTACTTAAAGGTCACAGATCGTTACGAAATTTGGCAAAAACGTTCGTGGTGACTGAGCGAGGTGCTGTATGGTTTTTGAGCAAAATCGGGTCAGCCATTTTTTTTTAATGAGCAAAAACCCGTAAATTTTTCAGTTTTTTGGTACTAGATTCGTAACTAATTAACCGATCAGCACCAAATTTGGATTGAATATATATGATAACAAGTTAAACAAATTGCATAAGTTTCAGCTTCGAGCATGAAGTATTTTGCTAATCAGAAAAATAAAATTACTTAATAATAAAAAAAATATACTTGATCACCGTTTACTTGAGCACCGTTTTCAACAATATAATTGTCAAATGTTTTCCGTTTGAATTTCTCCCTGGAGATTACGGCTCGCTCATCCTGCAACGAGTGTAGGCTCTACTAATCGTTTACCTAGTTTTAGCCATCGCTTATTTCTGTTTTCCATCAAATCAACGGATACATGTCAGCTGTCAGTTGACACTTGAGATTGAGCATCTGTGGCAAACAAAGCCTCCTCAACAATACGTGATATGACTTAAGTAACGTTGTTTTTAGCTATTTTGACAGAGTTACCTGCATTCTACAGCCTGGTGAGATGATTGTTAGCACTCTTTCTGCGTCGAATCACAGAGCTAATTGAAGAAAAGCGCCGACACTGGATTTAATTTCATAGGCGAATGTAAAATGGTGCAATTCAATAAATCACAATTGAAAATCAATCAAAGCTGCTTTCAAATCGGGAAAGGGTGTTGACATTATGTGCAGTGTGCATGACGCGGTGCACGACACAGCTCGCGGGTAACACAGCAGTTAACGATCAACTTTCAACTTTTTGCGTCAACATGTTGACTCAACATTGACGGGAAATGTTGACATCAAGTTGGCCGAGGTTAAACAACATACGAATTGCCGGTCAGCGCTCCGATCAACTTTCAGGAAATATTGATGGGAAATGTTTTCAAAATGTTGACATGGTTCAACTTCTCGTCAATATTGACGACGATCAGCCAATCACGTACAGCCATTTTTATCACGTGGCATTTGTCATTGCTGTCTTCAAGAGTTGTTACATCGTATAAAATTGTGTTTAAGCTCCAAACATTTATTAAAGTTTATAAATGATCCGCGGTCCACGTATTCACGCTTTTAGACATTTTTCCTATCAATGACGAAGTCAAGCTGTCAAAAATAAGATATCACATGAGATTCGAACCTAGCCAAACCTAACTGTCAAAATGTGAACAGCTGACAATCGGTAAGCGATCCAAGGAGCATGTTTCAAATATTGACGGGAAATGTTTTTATTTCGTTCACACAGGGCAATATGTTGCGTCAACATGTTGCGTCAACATGTTGACGCAAAAAGTTGATCGTGTAAGGGCACCTTTACTCAAAGAACTAGAAGTGTTACTGGCTCGATTTTCTCCTTTTCGCACCGGCTCTCGGCATCGAATGGTTTTGGATGACGCAGAGAGCATAAAGAAACATAAGAAATGCAGATGGAGAAACGATCAAATCCGTGCGCTTCAAACTTAAAGTGCTTTTTAAAAAAAATCTGACTTTTGAGCGGAAGAGATTTTCTCCGCTTTTATATTTCCACGACAGAAAGTAATCCAGCTGTAAAGAGACCATCGCTGATATTAACATTTCCCTGGCTCTATTTTTTATCATTTTATTTCCTTAATCCATTAATAGCAACGGGTAGAAAATTGCACATGGGCACACGGATATCTCGGCTCTATAATCTCTGGCTCTATAATATATAAAAATATATTGACCGGGAGATGCGAATTTTAAAAAATTTCGATAGTGAACGCACTCGTCTTCTCACTCGTCAAATCGTCACTCGTCAAAGTTTAAAAATCGCCCCCTGGTTAAATCCGAGCTGAACCATTCTATCGTGCATTTAGACTATATATCGTGCGACTATATATAGACTATATATCGACTATCGTTTGCTCCAGACGTAGCGGGAAGCACACCGAGCCTGCATTTCCCCGCGCCGGTCGTTTGCTCCAGACGTAGCGTGAAGCACACCGAGCCTGCATTTCCCCGCGCCGGTCGTTTGCTCCAGACGTAGCGGGAAGCACACCGAGCCTGCATTTCCCCGCGCCGGTCGTTTGCTCCAGACGTAGCGGGAAGCACACCGAGCCTGCATTTCCCCGCGCCGGTCGTTTGCTCCAGACGTAGCGGGAAGCACACCGAGCCTGCATTTCCCCGCGCCGGTCGTTTGCTCCAGACGTAGCGGGAAGCACACCGAGCCTGCATTTCCCCGCGCCGGTCGTTTGCTCCAGACGTAGCGGGAAGCACACCGAGCCTGCATTTCCCCGCGCCGGTCGTTTGCTCCAGACGTAGCGGGAAGCACACCGAGCCTGCATTTCCCCGCGCCGGTCGTTTGCTCCAGACGTAGCGGGAAGCACACCGAGCCTGCATTTCCCCGCGCCGGTCGTTTGCTCCAGACGTAGCGGGAAGCACACCGAGCCTGCATTTCCCCGCGCCGGTCGTTTGCTCCAGACGTAGCGGGAAGCACACCGAGCCTGCATTTCCCCGCGCCGGTCGTTTGCTCCAGACGTAGCGGGAAGCACACCGAGCCTGCATTTCCCCGCGCCGGTCGTTTGCTCCAGACGTAGCGGGAAGCACACCGAGCCTGCATTTCCCCGCGCCGGTCGTTTGCTCCAGACGTAGCGGGAAGCACACCGAGCCTGCATTTCCCCGCGCCGGTCGTTTGCTCCAGACGTAGCGGGAAGCACACCGAGCCTGCATTTCCCCGCGCCGGTCGTTTGCTCCAGACGTAGCGGGAAGCACACCGAGCCTGCATTTCCCCGCGCCGGTCGTTTGCTCCAGACGTGGCGGGAAGCACACCGAGCCTGCATTTCCCCGCGCCGGTCGTTTGCTCCAGACGTAGCGTGAAGCACACCGAGCCTGCATTTCCCCGCGCCGGTCGTTTGCTCCAGACGTAGCGGGAAGCACACCGAGCCTGCATTTCCCCGCGCCGGTCGTTTGCTCCAGACGTAGCGGGAAGCACACCGAGCCTGCATTTCCCCGCGCCGGTCGTTTGCTCCAGACGTAGCGGGAAGCACACCGAGCCTGCATTTCCCCGCGCCGGTCGTTTGCTCCAGACGTAGCGGGAAGCACACCGAGCCTGCATTTCCCCGCGCCGGTCGTTTGCTCCAGACGTAGCGGGAAGCACACCGAGCCTGCATTTCCCCGCGCCGGTCGTTTGCTCCAGACGTAGCGGGAAGCACACCGAGCCTGCATTTCCCCGCGCCGGTCGTTTGCTCCAGACGTAGCGGGAAGCACACCGAGCCTGCATTTCCCCGCGCCGGTCGTTTGCTCCAGACGTAGCGGGAAGCACACCGAGCCTGCATTTCCCCGCGCCGGTCGTTTGCTCCAGACGTAGCGGGAAGCACACCGAGCCTGCATTTCCCCGCGCCGGTCGTTTGCTCCAGACGTAGCGGGAAGCACACCGAGCCTGCATTTCCCCGCGCCGGTCGTTTGCTCCAGACGTAGCGGGAAGCACACCGAGCCTGCATTTCCCCGCGCCGGTCGTTTGCTCCAGACGTAGCGGGAAGCACACCGAGCCTGCATTTCCCCGCGCCGGTCGTTTGCTCCAGACGTAGCGGGAAGCACACCGAGCCTGCATTTCCCCGCGCCGGTCGTTTGCTCCAGACGTAGCGGGAAGCACACCGAGCCTGCATTTCCCCGCGCCGGTCGTTTGCTCCAGACGTAGCGGGAAGCACACCGAGCCTGCATTTCCCCGCGCCGGTCGTTTGCTCCAGACGTAGCGGGAAGCACACCGAGCCTGCATTTCCCCGCGCCGGTCGTTTGCTCCAGACGTAGCGGGAAGCACACCGAGCCTGCATTTCCCCGCGCCGGTCGTTTGCTCCAGACGTAGCGGGAAGCACACCGAGCCTGCATTTCCCCGCGCCGGTCGTTTGCTCCAGACGTAGCGGGAAGCACACCGAGCCTGCATTTCCCCGCGCCGGTCGTTTGCTCCAGACGTAGCGGGAAGCACACCGAGCCTGCATTTCCCCGCGCCGGTCGTTTGCTCCAGACGTGGCGTGAAGCACACCGTGCCTGCATTTCCCCGCGCCGTTCGTTTGCTCCAGACGTAGCGGGAAGCACACCGAGCGGCAACATACGCCTAACAAAACTAACGGTCAGATTAGTGGTGTTTCGAACCTGCAAATACTCGTTCATAAACCGTCCAGCGCCCATTTTTCCATCGCAGCCCAGCGCCGGGTCCCCGTGTGCTTGTGTTGTGTTGACGTGTGTTGTGTGACTGCACGGCGAGCTTCAAAGCCGCAGCCTGCTCGGGTTGAAAGCTTCATGCTACGTCAGCACGGCAAGCTCGGGTCGGGACCGAGGGTCGGGTCGGGTCGGGTCGGGTCGGGACCGAGCCACGGCAAGCCGCAGCCTGCTCGGGTTGAAAGCTTCATGCTACGTCAGCACGGCAAGCTCGGGTCGGGACCGAGGGTCGGGTCGGGTCGGGTCGGGTCGGGACCGAGCCACGGCAAGCCGCAGCCTGCTCGGGTTGAAAGCTTCATAATCATAATAATAGTCTTCCAGGATAAGGTCATACTCAAAAAATGGCCGCCATATACATTTCACCACCTCATGAAACTAAATCCACAAGGCGCTGTTTCAAAATTTCAAAATAAAACACTAGAACAGTGGCTAAAAGTTAAACTAATTCTTCTAGCTTTCTACTAGAACTTTTTTATTCCATCTTTATACTAATACAGTTAGAAGTAAAGGTAAATATGTGACTGCAAATTAATTTGCATCATGTTGGTAGTCTTATTAACTACTAGCGCTGGGCGCTAGTAGTTAATTAAATAATAATTAATTAATAATTTTAATTAGTAATTAAATAGACCTTAGGACGTGCGCTGACATGAGGAAATGCAGAGTTTACATGTTTCACTACAGAATCTGGTGGTTTAAAGTTATCACTACAACGTTAATACTTATTTCAATTACACTTAGCACTGCTGACAACAATCCTGTGCGTGTGTTATCATGTCCATTTGAGATCTACAGGCCACGTGACTTAACTGACTTAACAGCACGATCGTCGTCTGTGCGTTTCCCTACTGTATTCTACAGCCCATTGTTTGATATCTACTGCGAACCTGAAGAGTGACGAGCCTGTCTGACTGCCTGTTCCAGTGCACTCGCTGCCCAACCTGACCATCCTGAGCCTGTCAGGCTGCAGCAAGATCACGGACGATGGCGTGGAGCTTATCGCGGAGAACCTGCAGAAACTCCGCAGCCTCGACCTGTCCTGGTGTCCACGCATCACCGACGCCGCCCTGGAGTACATCGCGTGCGACCTCAACCAACTCGAGGAGCTCACGCTGGACAGGTAGGCGTTCGACCCTCACCCTAGACCCTACGTCATTTACCTTTCACCCCACTGTCACTTATCTCGAGAATCGCTACCCTGGTCAACTGGCCGAGCTTGCAAAGCTTGAAGCAGGGTCCTCTCACCGCGGTGCTAGTGTAGTAACTGCATAAGTTACTGGCTGTCAAAGCCACAAGGCAAATCATGGTCCTCAATACCATGAGCATTCATTGCTTGACAAGGTGAGAGAGCTCACGCTACATAGGAACTATCTTGTATGTCACTACACACTGTATGTCACTTCCATGAACCGAAACGGGAACAGTTTTATCTATCGAAAACAAAGGTGCTGAGGTCGGGCTTTCGCTTGTCATGGTTTCAAGTTCTTGGTGGTAGAGGTTGGTAGCTCAGCTCGCAAGACGTGTAGGCAACACGGTGTTGATTCAAGGCCATGCTGTGAGCGGGTTCGCTGGGGCATGACTGATCAATGTGGACGTATCCACTGGCAAAGGTTGACACCTTCCTGCGATGAGGACGTTTGAAGTAGGAGGAGCAGGAAGCCAGGTGTGTTCCCAGGCCTGGACAGGCAACGCAAACCAGCCAACGGATGCCCAGAGCGTCCAGCGCGCCTTCAACTCGCAAAACGCTCGCAAACTGGGTCAAAATGTAGGCAATGCTGACTTGATAGAGAAATTATGCAATCGATGAGAAAAAGTTCTAGTTTTCTTTCAGCGTACATAAAGAAACCGAGGGATGGGATGGGAAGAAGTTTTATTGTTAAGTCTTTCCGCTGCAGTTGCGGATGCAAGATGTTCCCACTCTTTTCTGCCGAGTTTCATGAAAGGAACTCGAGGTAAACGAGGTAAACGAGGTACGTTCGGTACAGAGATTCCGCGTGGGACGAGTCGATACTGGCCCTCGGATTCGGTTCTGCTCTCTTACACACCGCCCGCTAAATCAACCATCGGCTCTGACCGCTCCGTTAAACCATCCTGAGCATATTTTATAGGATTATACCGTGGGCTTGGAGGTAAAAGTCACTAACTACATTTTCATAGTTTTGAGATAATTGCATTTCTAACTTTAGCACTTCTCAACAAATAGTAAATGTTATTACATTTTTGTTAAGGATGTTTTAAAATTTGTAAAATATAGTTCCTTGTCAAATTTAACTGCCTGTTTTCATTTAAAGCCAATTGTTTATTTATTACAACGAAAAAGAGGAGTTAATGACTTTTAAACGCATTGAAAACATTCGTGTGCTTATAAAAAGCATTTCTGATAGTGTCAAAATTGTAAGAATACAGTTTAAACTAGGTTAATACTGACCGCAACGAAGAAGTACCTTGCGACGGGTTCAAGTCATCATTGACAAATAATGACTTTTACCTCGCAAACGACAACAACGTACGAAAAAGTGCACTTGATGAGTTTTACCCTTAACATTGTTCGTATTTATTCACTTAATGAAAGCGTTTAACAGACTTTGTGAAATAGTGAATGCACCCCGCACTTCATGAATTTTACCACTGTAAAGAGGATTTTTAAGCGCATTTAATGATGTATCTAACTCAATTTCGCTAAAAATGCAGTTAGTGACTTTTACCTCCAAGCCCACGATACCCTCGAGAGGTAAGCAGAAAAGTTTCATACAAAATACGAAAAAAAGCCGAGTAATAATTGGTGAAAATATGTATGGGTAAAATCGTGGAGGGGCGACGTGAATTTAATACTGGCTGGAAGTTCCTGCTAAATGAGAGAAATTGGCAGATAATTGACGAGCTCCGAAGGAAGCTGGACGAATGATGGACAAAGCGATAGAATCCGAGCTGAACGTGGGGATGGGCAAACTCCAGACGTGTTTTTGCTCGCTTCTCGATTCAGCGGGTCCTTTTCTTAACCCTAAGTGTTTTTCGAATATTTCCAAGATAACGCGAGAGCAAGAGACTTTCTAGTTGCCTTTGCTTTGGACAGGATGTTCAATGAAACTAGAAGAAGTCAAAATTGGAACGAAGCTATAACATTCTTCGATTGTTTATTACTAGTTAAGAAGAGCAAATACCTACGCCAGACTCCCTTGAATCCAATAACCCTTAAAACCTTCTCGCGTCGCAACTTAGTTCCCGCGGGGAATCCTGATGAACGCTGAGTCCTTCACTCGATATGAACTTTCAGTAGATAATAGGTAATTAATATCATATCCTCGCATAAATAGAGAGCGAGTTTTACCCGAAATTCGGGAGAAGTTTTCTATATCAATACCAAGATTCAAGATGAGATTCAACAGACTCTCATTAGACCATGGGAGGAACCAAAATACCTATATCCTGTCTGTCCATGAAACATGCACGCCTCTTATTATCACAAAATCAAGACTTTCCACGGCCTACAGCTCCTCGAAGGCTTTTCGCTAAGCGTATTAAAACCAACCTGTGCAGATGTTTAACAAGGCTGGTATAGCTTTGCTTTTTACAAAGCTCGGAGTCTGCCAATTATTTCCTCCGCTTAGAGCGTGCTTTCCGTAACGTTTACAGACAGTCAGCTAAATGAACTGTTCCCTTCGCTGCAAATATTAAACATAATAAATTGTTAGCTTTTCTGAGCATTCGGGAGTCAGAACTAAGCCCAGGAAAAAGATGGCGAGGTTTTCAAGCAGTCGTTCCAGCTGAAAGTAACTGAGTAGCGTGTTTCTCTCTGATGACGCAACACTTAGGAGCACACGAGCTCGAACCAATACTGTCCGTTGTGCACAAAAAGCTGCGTTGATATTTGAAAGGACACATAAAGCGCCTTAGGATATCGCTAATCCTTAGAGAAAACCCACGCACCGTCGAGAGATAACCCAAGCAAGAAACAAGTTGATTTTACCTGCATGTGATTGGGTCAAAGTGTTGGAATCAAGTCTCACTTTAACCGAGTTCACAAAATGGTTTATTATGCCTACTTATGCCCAAACGACAAAGAAACAAAGCAACGAAATTTGGGTTTTGACAGTTAAAAAAACAAGCACAGCTGAGCAAAGCCTACATGAGCCTGTTGCAAGGTTCGAGCTGTCAATGCTTGAAGCCAGCGCACTCTGACAGTGTATGTCGTAACTAGAAAAAAATTACAGAAACTTTAATTACTCCAGAAAATGCTAGGGAGATGGTTCTTTGTGCAACCTCCAGCAGCACAAGGCAGCGAGGAGGTGAAATTAAGTCAGCTGTTGGATGTTGAAGCTATGAGCAATGAGCAATGAGCTATGAGCTAATGAGCAAATCAAGTGTACGCATCACCATAGCAACCAGCAGCGACTCTATGAATAGCATCAAAGGGTTGAACACACCCCAAAGCCTCCAGCATGATGCCAGGGATACCTCGCCGCCGGGCGAGGATGGACCACGGCCCACGCTTGTGTCCCAGTGAGACATCCGTGAAAAACTAGGCGAAAAGTTGGGAAATTCATGAAAACAGGCAGCTGAAAGTCGAGGCATCGTGGAATGAGTTAAATAGTGGGATAAAGAGTTAAGGCTGGTTCACAATCAACTTAGAAATAGACATAACTTACAATTAGCAGTAACTTTAAAGTTAGACATGGTCAAACATTATGTTTAAGTCATGTCTAAGTTAAGTCCTTACGTTTGTTGTAGACAGTCTAATGGAGATCCATATGTCAAACTTTAAACTTACTGCTTATTTCAAGTTATGTCTATTGCTAAGTTGATTGTGAACCAGCCTTTAAGCCCGACTTATCAATCCCAACCATCGGGGTGCTGAAATGAATTAACTGGATTTAAAAACATTCAAAATTAAAATCAAACGTTTTTTGCAAGTAATCTTTTACCCATGGATTTTGAAAAAGACAATGCTTTTGTTATGGTACGTCACTGCTAAGATTGTGGTTGAATGTGGTTGGGTGTGGTCTTATGTGGTTGGTAAGACTCAGCTGCTTGGGATGGAGACAGCTCTGCACGTTGTAGCATATTGTACCATGTTGTACCATGTTGTACCATGTTGTACCATGTTGTACCAAGTTGTACCATGTTGTGCCATGTTGTACCATGTTGTACCATGTTGTACCATGTTGTACCATGTTGTACCATGTTGTTCCATGTTGTACCAAGTTGTACCATGTTGTACCATGTTGTACCATGTTGTAGCATGTTGTACCATGTTGTACCATGTTGTACCATGTTGTACCATGTTGTACCATGTTGTACCATGTTGTACCATGTTGTTCCATGTTGTACCATGTTGTAGCATGTTGTAGCATGTTGTAGCATGTTGTACCATGTTGTACCATGTTGTACCATGTTGCACCATGTTGTAGCATGTTGTACCATGTTGTACCATGTTGTACCATGTTGTAACATGTTGTACCATGTTGTACCATGTTGTACCATGTTGTACCATGTTGTACCATGTTGCACCATGTTGCACCATGTTGTACCTAGTTGTACCATGTTGTACCATGTTGTACCATGTTGTACCATTTTCTACCATGTTGAACCATGTTGTACCATGTTGTACCATGTTGTACCAAGTTGTACCATGTTGTACCATGTTGTACCATGTTGTACCATGTTGTACCATGTTGTACCATGTTGTACCATGTTGTACCATGTTGTACCATTTTGTACCATGTTGTACCATGTTGTACCATGTTGTACCATGTTGTAACATGTTGTACCATGTTGTACCATGTTGTACCATGTTGTACCATGTTGTACCATATTAAACCATGTTGCACCATGTTGTACCATGTTGTACCATGTTGTACCATGTTGTACCATGTTGTACCATGTTGAACCATGTTGCACCATGTTGTACCAAGTTGTACCATGTTGTACCATGTTGTACCATGTTGCACCATGTTGTACCATGTTGTACCATGTTGTACCATGTTGTACCATGTTGTACCATGTTGTACCATGTTGTACCATGTTGTACCATGTTGTACCATGTTGTACCATGTTGCACCATGTTGTAGCATGTTGTACCATGTTGTACCAAGTTGTACCATGTTGTACCATGTGATACCAAGTTGTAGCATGTTGTACCATGTTGTACCATGTTGTACCATGTTGTACCATGTTGTACCATGTTGTACCATGTTGTACCATGTTGTACTATGTTGTACCATGTTGTACCATGTTGTACCATGTTGTACCATGTTGTACCATGTTGTACCTTGTTGTACCATGTTGTACCAAGTTGTACCATGTTGTACCTTGTTGTACCATGTTGTACCATGTTGTACCATGTTGTACCATGTTGTACCATGTTGTACCATGTTGTACCATGTTGTACCATGTTGTACCATGTTGTACCATGTTGTACCATGTTGTACCATGTTGTACCATGTTGTACCATGTTGTACCATGTTGTACCATGTTGTACCATGTTGTACCATGTTGTACCATGTTGTACTATGTTGTACCATGTTGTACCATGTTGTACCAAGTTGTACCATGTTGTACCATGTTGTACCATGTTGTACCATGTTGTACCATGTTGTACCATGTTGTACCATGTTGCACCATGTTGTAGCATGTTGTACCATGTTGTACCATGTTGCACCATGTTGTAGCATGTTGCAGCATGTTGTAGCATGTTGTACCATGTTGTACCATGTTGTACCGTGTTGTACCGTGTTGTACCACGTTGTACCACGTTGTACCACGTTTTACCACGTTGTACCACGTTGTACCACGTTGTACCACGTTGTACCACGTTGTACCACGTTGTACCACGTTGTACCATGTTGTTCTATGTTGGTACAGTCAGTCTTGTGTCCAACATGGCGTCCACGCGCGGAGTCGACCACAGTTTGACAGTAGAGTTTGCCTCTCCCTTCCCTACCGAGGCTCTCGCCGGTGGGTGACGTCATGAGATGCATGACGTCACGGTACGAGGAGAGGTCAAGGGTTAGGCGAGCATCGAGCGTGATCACGAGTCGGCTCGCAATGTGACACGCGACGAAATTGCGGGAATGAAACAAAGCGCGATTGCAAAGCTTCCACGCTGCTCGTCGGCTTGACAGTGATAGTGACAGTGACGGGTGTTTTGTCTCACTCTTACCTAACTAATCCCCCACCCCCCTCCCCCAACATTTGTGAACCCCACATCAATTCACATTTGTGAATTTTTAAGGCACGTGATTTCTTTTAACTGCCGGAACCACAACAGGATGCCCCTGTACCCTGTACCCTGTACCCTGCACCCTGCACCCTGCACCCTGTACCCTGCACCCTGCACCCTGCACCCTGTACCCTGCACCCTGCACCCTGCACCCTGTACCCTGCACCCTGCACCCTGCACCCTGTACCCTGCACTCTGTACCCTGTACCCTGTACTCTGTACCCTGTACCCTGTACCCTGTACCCTGCAACCTGCACCCTGCACCCTGTACCCTGTACTCTGTACTCTGTACCCTGTTACCTGTACCCTGTACCCTGTACCCTGTACCCTGCACCCTGCACCCTGCACCCTGCACCCTGTACCCTGTACTCTGTACCCTGTACCCTGTACCCTGTACCCTGTACCCTGTACCCTGTACCCCGTACCCTGCACCCTGTACCCTGCACCCTGTACCCTGCACCCTGTACCCTGCACCCTGTACCCTGTACCTGTACCCCGTACCCTGCACCCCGTACCCTGCACCCCGTACCCTGTACCCTGTACTCTGTACCCTGTACCCTGTACCATGTACCCTGTACCCTGTACCCTGTACCCTGCACACTGCACCCTGCACCCCGTACCCTGTACCCTGTACCCTGTACCCTGCCCCCTGCACCCTGTACCCTGTACCCTGTACCCTGTACCCTGTACCCTGTATCATGTACCCTGTACTCTGTACCCTGTACCTTGTACTCTGTTCCCTGTACCCTGTACCCTGTACCCTGTACCCTGTACCATGTACCCTGTACCCTGTACTCTGTACCCTGTACCCTGTACCCTGTATCATGTACCCTGTACTCTGTACCCTGTACCTTGTACTCTGTTCCCTGTACCCTGTACCCTGTACCCTGTACCATGTACCCTGTACCCTGTACTCTGTACCATGTACCCTGTACCCTGTTTCATGTACCCTGTACCCTGAACTTTCGAATTCTCTAAACATATAATTGCCACGTTTCAAGAGAAAATCGTAATGTTGTATTATCCTTGTTTTTCTTGAAGCTGTTGTGTTAATTTTCTGGTTTGGTTCACGTTTCTCTTGTGGCTTAACATCTGAACAGAATTCGATGATGTTTTCCAAAGTGCTAAAGAAGCGCCATAAAGGTGCCGTTCCAAGAAAAGTGCTTAGAAAGTTAAAATCCGTACGCAGCCTGTCAGCTGCTGTTGTGTAAGCAATGTGTTATGATGATGGAAAATTGCGTCTAATTCCATTCAATAGCATGGCAGCTTAGAGTGAGAACGTGGTGTTGCAAAATGGATCATAATCTTACAAACATAGTGTGAATTTAATCAATACTTATAATCAAAACTAATCAAAACCATAATAATCAATCGTAAAAACCGTTTTACAAAAAAGCTGCTCGACCGATTTGAATGAGAAACGTGGCGTGAGATTTCAGACTCACGCGACCCCGAGCCGGGCATCGAGTCACGTGACTTGTGACCAACACATGTCGAAACGACCCCCGATGTGGGTCACCCCGCTATTGATCGCCCGCCCCTGAAGGAACGGGGGGGGGGGGGGGGCGGGAGGTTGAAATCCCACCACGCATCTTTACAGTTCTCATCTTAAGAAATAAGTTATCTCAGTGGTATAAAGATTCTGCCTTTCAACCGAGGCGTCATGACGTTGGAACGTGGAGCTGGAACTGTGCGGAAATGATTAAAGTTTTTTCCAATTTTTCCTGGACGACGTTTGAGCTCTATCCATTAGAAACGTCATCTTCCATTTTCTACATAAAAAAAGTAGAGAAATGTCGGGACAAAAAAGTCCCGAGTTCAAAACGCATCGGGGTTGAAGCACGCGGTTTAGTTGTACTGTATCTTGGACGAAGGTTTCTGAGTTGAACTGAAAAGTATCAAGGATCGCCTTACTGGGTAACACGAACCCGCCGTAACACACTATATTATTGGGTTTTGTCACGCATACCCGAACACGGCTGGTCAGAATGACCACGAGTGCAAACAAAAATGTTAGACAGCGCCACCTGGTAGCAAGTATGGAACGTGCATGACGGTCTTCGGTTGACACCAACTCGGCTGACATATGAAATAATTTCCCAGTTTTATTTGAAGAATAAAATAGCACTTATTAAGTGATTTGACCCCGTGGTGCAACGCAAGCGCTGCGTTTGGTTCGAGAGGAAGATATTGCCGTTCCTAATTACACTTACGTTTGGAATGGCTGCACTTACATTGCATTTTTCCAATCATTCTGCTCCTACGGACTGTTCGGCTACGGGCTGTTCGCCCCCCCCCCCCCCCCCCCCCCCCCTGTGCTTGCTTACAAACGCGCTATATCCACTGGAATACACAGACATGGGAACTATAACGAAGATAATTACTAACCATACTAACTTGGGTATAACTTGGGTACATAGCAAGAGGTTGTCCTGCATTTGCTTCGTTATGTATGGTATTGTAATTATTAGGCTCGTTGATCGTTGATAAGTACAGGGTACATATATGGGCTTTGTCAGTTGCCCATGCTACACAAAGTCTAAGAAAATTGTCGTTAGTTTACGATAATTGTCAAGACGGAGTGGTTTGGAGCCACGAATGAATGTTATTGAAGTGTACGGTTTTGCTCTGTTATAAGTGGTTCGTGGGCCTAAGAGAACCTTGGCGTAAGGCGACATTTCGACCGCGATGGTGCCGTCATCTTCAGGACTGATCGATAATTGTCGTAGCTATTGAAGATAATGCGTGGTTAGATGTGTGGTAACGTGTTGTGTTGACATGTGGGTCGGTGTTCCAGGTGCGTGCACATCACGGACATCGGGGTGGGCTACATCTCGACGATGCTCTCGCTGTCCACGCTCTCGCTGCGCTGGTGCTCGCAGCTGCGAGACTTCGGTCTGCAGCATCTGTGCGGGATGAGGAGTCTGCAAGTGCTCTCGCTCGCCGGTAATTACCAGACGCTTACAAGCTAATGATCATCCAGGATTTTCTAGTGGTTGTTTTCTTGGTTCTTGGAAAAATGGTTTTTACGAATAATTTCAGTTTTCGAACATTACGTCCCTCTAGTCTAGAGGACACGAAAACACATAAGAATATAATTCGACGATATTTTCAAATTAAAATAAATTATATAATTATATTCTTATAAATATATATAAGAATATGATTATATAATTTTGTTTCGAATGATGCCGATTAGAAAATCATGCAGATTGGAGTTGGTGCGGTCAATTCTTCAGTTGATCACTGCTGGACCCCCAGGCATAGTTGCAACTTGTATAGTCAATTGTCATATGTATGTAACATGCAACGAATTGCAGTTAAGGTGGATCCTTACAGTTTTTTATTGTTTTTGTTTTGGTAAAATTTTACTCAGATGTGGTCTATGCCGGAAAGAAATACTCAAAAAAATATTTTACTGGAAATTTTCCGGAAAATGTGAAAATTTGTTTGGTAAACATGCCACCACTCCTTCCCTCAATTAGGTCTAAATATTGGTGATATCTGTCTCGACTATTTTTTTTTTCGATCAAGACACTTGCAGCTTGCCAATAAAGGAAGATGAAAGTTTAGAACTGCATACTTTTTCAGTAACAAATTTTGAAACAAAGCAAAAAAATCGGCAAATTTACGTCATATTTTAACCATTGACAAAATTTAGAGAATATCAGCGCGAATTGAATTAAGTGTCTTATTATAATCCCTGAAGTTTGGACATTCCATTAATATTATTTTCATTTCGATTTTTCTTGTCCCTAGCGGGACAAGAGACAGGTCAGCAAGCGTAATTTTCCATACTAATTTTTTAATTTTCCGGAAAATTTCCAGCAAAATATTTTTAAAAATATATTTTTTAATATTTCCTTCCGGCATATGACCACATATGAGTAAAATTTTACCAAAACAAAAACAATAGAAAAACTGTATGGAAACAGTACGGATCCACCTTAATCCTCTTCTCCACTAAGCCATAACCATAGAGTAAGTAATGCTCTGTGCCATAACCTCTCATGCTTTCTGCAGCTGCCAACTCATAAAACCAAATCCGCATGGCACTATTTCTAAATTTGATCAAAATAAACCACTTAATCTACCACTTGCTAACCTCAAATAGAATTTTACTACAAACTTTATTATTACAGTTATTAACTTCATGTAGTTAGGAAAAATTAAATTGATGGCTCTGAATTTACTTCGTATTATGTTGGTATCAAAGTTGACTCGGTTCTTGCGCTGACAGGACGAGGTTATTCGGAAAGCTAAGAAGCAACTAACCTAACTCCGTCCTCTGGGCGCTGTCTTCCCACAGGCTGCCCCCTGCTCACCTCCAGCGGCCTCTCCAGCCTCATCCAGCTGCGACACCTGCAGGAGCTCGAGCTGACCAACTGCCCGGGCGCGTCGCGGGAGCTCTATGAGTACCTGCGAGACCACCTGCCTCGCTGCCTGGTCATAGAGTAGCCTGTCTGGTCTCAAAACAACGATGCTTTGCACGAAGGCAGTGGCACTCCAGTCACCAAGACACTATACAGTGCTAACCAAGACAGTGCTAACAACCCGGGGACACGATACCTGATGTGTTTGCTACAGATTCAAGAGATTCGCTAGCTGGGTCAAGATGAGAGAGAATTATCTAATTAAGGCAGATATATCTATTTATGAGTACACGGGGTCGGTTTATTTTATTCTCTCATAAAATGGTAAGTCATCTTCAAAGACTGAATGGTTGTCACATGAAATCAAAGATATTTTATCTAAACTTACGTGTTAGAAGAGCGTGTAATGCACAAGCCGACGAGTGGAACAACCCTTATTAATTTAAATGACATTCATCACCGAGTTAGAAAGCGTCGGAGGCGCTGGACGGTGCGACATTCCGCAAGCGACGTTCCGGATGGCAGTTCTTACGGATTGCTCCCATATTTTATAAATGCTCAATCGAGTTGAGAAAACGATATCTCCTGGTTCTGTGTGTCCGTGCGGGGGTTCTCTCTGCTCGGTGGGCCGAGGGATGTTCGACTGACACCTCGGGGATACCTGGGAGCAGGGCGGAGGGAAACATGGACGTTAGACAGCTGAATCGGCCGTCAGTTTCTAATTCGATATCTTACTCGCCTTCCATTCGAATAGATTTACAAGCGGTACTCATTTCATAGTCGTTTAAAGCTCTGTGTTGTTACGTGCAATCTGTTTACGGAGGACGTTTTCATTATTTCGGTGCACGTGTCCTTTGAGTTGAAAAGTTACTAGTTGGATAGTTACCGGCACTCGCTTGTCTTCAATGATTCTGATGAAACTAGTCATCGCAGGAAATACCTTCGTTATGAACACTTTTCAAGCTCGCTTATCGAAGTCACGGTAAACTATTTTCATAACGCTCAACCTCCAGCGCCCTAGGTGCCCAAATAAATGTCCGATTCCTCAACCGAGGCTGCTGACACAAATCACATATTATATATTTTTCTGCAAAACATTTGTCAGTGAAAACAATTTGACATTTATGACTCGTCTTTATCTCGGTAAACGTTTGCCAATAATCCACAAAAATAATTAGCAAGCAAAGCTTGTTTTCAGTTATTGTTAGATTCCTGACTGCTTAGATTTCAGTTTCCCAGCCTAGATTCATTGTAGAAAACTAGGCAATAATAAGTTGATAAAAAAAAGTGATAGAAAATATATCCCACTACTAAAATTAATAATAGTACATACCTACTGCCCCTTGCTGGTTACGGCTGTGGGATTAAAACAACTTTCAGAAAATGTTTTTCTACTGGCTGTTATTAATTCAAAATGTAGACTATAATTCTAAACTTATTTCTATGAGATGGCACGGGACCTCTAGGATCGTAAGATTTTAATTCACGGAATGAATGTGTTGTAAACTGACAAAAATATTCATGTAGTTAGTGAACCGTGTGAGTTTCAGTGTGCAGTGACTTGTGACCGTATACGTATACCGTAGCTCCGTAGAGTCACTACCGTCACTATCGTTGCTATCATTGCGATACTGATTGATGTAAGCGGCCGCAGTTTTAGATAGGCCAACGAAATACGTGCCAGCATGACCCAGTCTACGTAATCGAATATTACCTATCATCTCTGTACTGGGTTATATCACTGTTAGAGAATCAATTACAAAATGCAAAACACTTTGTCGATGGTGTAAATAATGTACATTTCTTACTGGTAATTCTATTATTGATTAGATTTAAAAAGAAAAAAGAAACAAGTCAATACAAATAAGTGTTATGGATGGATTTACGTTGAGTTATCTTCCCACCGTGTGAGAAGTCCTAGTCCCGGTTCGTTGATGCTTCCCTGGAATCACGATGTTGATTCAACGCTCGGTGAAAGTCCCCAAGCAATTACCAGTTGAAGAGCTACCAAGCTTACCTTGGTCACCTCAAATGCCAGAGAAATACTAGAGAAATGCTGGATATTCGATAGATAATGCTAATGCAGTACCCAATTCCACCTACACTTGCCATGCTAAAGGCTATCTTTGCAGGTGATAATTCAATTTGTCAACTTTAACTTCTAACAGATTTGCCACCAGCGCTGTGTCGTCCGTTTTCTTCAAGAGTTGCTTGAAGCAGCCTTGCTAAGGACTCATGTCTATTCCTAATTGTTAGTTTTCACAAAAACTATTTAACTGAGTCCCAAACTCAACTTTTTCCCACCGAAAAGTAGACTTTGTAGAACCTTAGATCTTTTCGGCGGGAAAAGTTTGAATTTGAGACTTAGCATTCAATACCCGGTTAAAAAGTTTTTCTGAAAAGTTTCTTATATTCAACAGCCTGGTAAGATAGTGGCAGCACCAAGGTAGGAAATGACTCACTGTTAACGTGTTCGGAACTTTGGGCTCGCCGGTGATGTTTTCCGATGTGGCGAGGATTTCTGCCATCTCTGGACCGGTCGGCATCGTCTCCATGAAGCAATCGGCGGTGACGTGAAACTGAATCGTCTCGCCGATGTCCACGAACAGGTCGTGTTTCTCTCCTGGCCCGAGGTCGTACTCCCAGATCCACACTTGTTCGGTTTCGTCGAAACGAGACGGCACATCCGGTGGAATTATGATGTCATCGAAGAAGCCCAAGATCACTGCACCAATAAAAAATTATGTTATCAAATATTATAAGCTAATCAATAGAAATCCAAATGAAAGATTGTCAAATTAATTCAGAAATAAGTTTTCCCTTGTGAAAATTATGATTTCACAGTGAAACTACCCCACTTGCTCAAGAAAAAAAGGCTAAAATTGTTTTTGATTACACTGGCAGTGACAGATAAGTAGGCTTTAAGTATATAGGCATTACTCTTTGTGATTCCCTGCGCAGAATAATAAATTAATGTAAAAAGTGGGTCTGGTAAGTGGGATCAAATCTTATTATGCCGTAGATTAGAGGATAAGGAAACTCTTGGCGAAATCAGGCGACAAAGCGCTGGTCGAAAACCTAGGAAACTAGTTAAAAGTTAACGCAAACAAGTGCATCTATCCCTTGCAAAGATACTCTGTGATAAAATGTCAACTGTTAAGTTGGAACTTGAGAATCGGAGCCCGAGTTCGGAGCATTGCCAGTCACAAATGTTAATTTCAGTTAAAAATTTCCGAGCTTTGAGCTGGCTTTGCTCATTTCTTATGCAGAGCCATCTTGACGAGCTACAGTCCCACATCTATCTCAAGGTTAATAGAAAATTAATCGATTGGAATAGAATATAAATATAGATCTTTTACCAATTCTTTTATCAGAAATTGTCTTACAATAGGCAGTGAACAGATAATTTGTATTTTTGTTTTGGTATTTTGACATAATTATGCCTAGTTTGTTGAGGAACTTCAAAAAACGCATAAAGATACAGCGCAATGCAATGCCAAACAGTAAACATACCTTAACAAAGCACCCCCAATAGCTGAGGTAATATGATGTGAGTAAAGCTACTAAAGTTGTACCTAGATGGCTAACCTAGACGTTTAGGTGGAGCTGACGATTCGGTCGCCAGTTGAAAAATGCAGAGTTAGGTACTTCTAGTCTACGGCATCGTAAGATATTTGGTAGAAGGAAATGGTTTAAAAAATTACCATGTACGCCTTCCGAACTACAACTCCTATCTTGCCGACAGTGACTTCCTCGATAAATGGCCGGAAAACAATATAACGCAACGTGACTTTTGTGTGTGCAGATCCGCTTCCAATAAATATGAACGAGTCTTCGAAGTGCGTGATGTCAAGGAGAGCAATGCAAAGACCAACATTCAAAACAACCTAGAAAATAAAAAAATCACATATGTGGACAAGAATAAGATAACCCATTCATTCATTCCTCAGATGGGCAACTTTTCATTTCATTTGCACTGCCTACCAGCAACATTCTTGTGTCATGTTGATTCTACCTTGTTTGCTGAAATAAATTCAGTTCTTGCGTGATAGCGTCGTTAAGTTTTAAGTTGAATTTCCACGGTGGGGTTCGAATAACTTGTTTCATTTCTGCTACAACAAACATTTTGGTTGAGAGACTCGGCTCAAGCATCAGTGCATGAAGGCTACGACCTATGCTACGACCTAATACCAGTATCTTTGCAGTGTATGCAGCTACCCTAACCTTAAACTGTCAGGTGGCATACAGCATGTGATAATTTAAAATTGTGTTTCGCGCTCGTAACAATTATTTGAAACTTTGAGTCCAAAATAAATATTTTGAAAAGTAAAAATTAATTTAAAAGAATTATTACTAATTTGGCTCAACATATTTCCAAATACTAATTTATTTATTGGATGAGCGAGCGAAGCGAGCGAAATCCTTCAATTTCACAACATAGGGGAAAAAAAAAGCATTTGGATTTTATTTTTTTTTGTTTGTAACAAAAACGAGCAGCCCTACTTAAAGGTCACAGATCGTTACGAAATTTGGCAAAAACGTTCGTGGTGACTCAGCGAGGTGCTGTATAGTTTTTGAGCAAAATCTGTTCCGCCAATTTGTTTTTATGAGCAAAAACCCGTAAATTTTTCAGTTTTTTGGTACTAGCTTCGTAACTAATTAACCGATCCGCACCAAATTTGGATTGAATATATATGATAACAAGTTAAACGAATTGCCTAAGTTTCAGATTCGTACATGAAGTATTTTGCTAATTAGAAAAATAGTTTTTTTGCCTCTAAACGGTTTCAATACCGATTTTTATTTGGTTTATTATATGATTGTCAAATGTTTTCCGTTGGGATTTCCTCGCGGAGATTACGGCTCGCTCATCCTCCAACGAGTGTAGGCTCTACTAATCGTTTACCTAGTATTCATATAATATTAAGTTTTATATTATACTATAATTTATGTAGTATATAATATACTATACTATATTATAATTTAATATAATATAATAATAATATAATATATTCCTCATGAATCTCTTTTTCATATCAGTCAATGAAAATTTACAGACTTCATTTATCATCAGGTTAACAAATCTGAGAAATTTCCTCAAAATCTTTTCAAATTAGTTTGGCATGTTGAGTGAGAAACATGATGTCTTAAGAAATAATCGATTGAGCAGGTAATTTTTAAGTAGTTAAATATAAAAAATATGGAAATGCGGAGTGGTTCAGAGCCATGGTTATAGGAAACGTGCTTGAATGTTGTGGAGTCTGATGATGACTAGGATGGACAAGGTCCTTTAGGGCCGCCACAACATTCAGGCAGAGCAAAACCGTTTACCTCCGTTCCATAAAAAATATGATTCCTTTTGCGATCAAACTGAAAAGCAAAATTCTTAAACTCTATTATAGTTGATGAGAAAGGTTTTTTTCTGGTGGAAGCTAATACCCGTAGGCAATTGTTTGTGGGTTAGTTAGGCAGGAAAAATGTGCGTCCGAACCGGGATATGAACCCGGGACCTTCCGCTTGCCGGGCGGTTGCTCTGACCACTGAGCTATCCGGCCACACAACATTCCTGCCTTCGCTGGGTGAGGAAAGGGCTCTCTCGGGAGAGAAGGGGAAGAAAGTACTCGTAATGCTACGAGCTCTACGCAGGCAGCCTGTGCAAGTGTATTCGACGTCCCCGTGACAGAGACACGGCTAGTTGTCTTTCGGTTGATTTTCGATCGTAAATCGGACTCACAAGAAATTTTTTTTCTACATAATTAACATATCACTTATAGCAGATTGCATTTCGGGAAAAGGGATTGTCATTGGTATCAATTTATTTCATTGGGTCTCAGATATATCTGTTTTCCATCCCATGGAACTCCATCTGGCAAGGCCTGGTCGTGCTCCACGATGCTGTGGACCGCCGTGCCGTTGTCCGTGTCGGAGTCTGGACATGTTTCTGTCGGCGGATAATGGACCAAAGAAATGGCACTGGTTATAAATTAGGTAGTGCTCGGTGTTGGTGCCGAGGCTAGCCCCCTGGAAACTACAAATGTCAAATTGCAGCAATGAAGATGTGATATTAATCACTAGGGCTTCGCCGAACGCTACCTGTGGACGCGTTGTCGGATGAGAGTATTTCTTTGTATACCTGTATATAGTGTATACGGCATAGTGTATACCAGCCCAGATTTTGATCTTCCAAAGTTCATCAAATTTGATTCATAATTTTGGCATGTAAGCTAAGTAAAGGATTCTTGGAAGCGAATAAATCCACACTCTCATTTCAATTCGCTTAAACATGAGTGAATTCAGCTCAGAAATGAGCCATAACTTCGACCAGAATACGTCGTACTTGATTCACTCACACCCGAGATATACGTTCGCTCGCGAATCACGAGTGAAGCTGAGTGAAGCTACGGCTCGCCCACTTCACTCACGGCAGCTGGGTCACTAAGTATCCAAACGAGCGTTGTGCACTCCGACTTTAAACTGGATTATAGTAGGGGGTGATTAGAGGAACCGTTTGACACCTCATTTGGCCATGGGGGATGAAGGGTTCACAAGATATGGGCACTTTAATTTACCATTTTCGTATATTTTTGTAGGCAACATTGGGTTGCGGCCTTTTGAGCGCTGCTGTTCACTACCGCTGGTGTTGGTGTAGGTGCTAGTCAGACACCGACACCCATAACCTCACCTCTGTTCTTCTAATTCTGACATATTCTTAGGAATAGGATGGAATTTAGGATTAGGAACTGATCAAATCTGCAATTCATTCAAGTTTTACCGTAAAGTTTTATTAAATAAGCAAACAAATGGGATATTAACCTGGGACCGCTCGATTAGAAGAGGTGTGCTTGCCGATGAGTTACCAAAGTAGCCGTGTTTGCTCTCCGCCGCAAAGTGCTACCTAGCTAAAGACTTACACGATCATAACACTAGTTAAAATCAGTTCAAACTTCAAATGGTACGCAAAAGATGTAAACGCTGTTGGCATCACGCGTCAGTCGTCTCCTTTGTGTCACTGTCATCACTCGCACCCGTCATGCCGCGTCGTGCTATCAACAAGTCGCAACAGGCCGAGTGGCGCCGAGACTAGCGTACTCGTGGGCAATGCGTGCGCAGCTACATCTTGAGATATCTCTGGCTCATTGCGAGTGAACATTCTCACTCGATTGCTATGAGCAAGGTCAAGCTAGTGAAGATTTTATGAGCTTTGGTGTCGCTCGCTAAAAATGAGCTGATATTGACTCGCATATAACTATACTAGGGGCTCTGCCCCTGCGGCCTCCGGCCGCCAACCCACCCGGCGTGCTTTGGGGCTTCGCCCCAAAGCACCATCTGCTCGGAGCCCCTTTGCAGGGGGCTTCGCCCCCTGTCGGTTTTATTTGTTTCTTGAGTTAATTTGTTTTTTGGTAATTGGTCTTTGAACCTTCTGCCACGCCTGCCAAACACTTCATGTTTACCTACATATACACTAATCAAATGCGAACTTATGGGTACTACTAATGATGGCAATATATTTTCGTGACTCAGGTACACAGAGGTCCACCATCAGTTGGTGACCCAGGAAAGGATAGTTTTCATGTGATGCCGCACATGCTGCTTCTTAGTCTTCCTTTCCTGACCCCACCCAACCTCCCAACCCAACCGTGTTGTATGTTTCCTGATGCCTTTCCTGCCTTTCGAGCGTAGTTTTTTGCCACTCCCCCTCCCCCCCCCCAACTAATCCTACAATTCCTCACCCCACCCAACTTCCCAACCTGCCTCTGCGTATTATTTTTAAAGCAAAAACATTGACTTTAGGACAGATGGGTTTTAGTGCATGTAATGTTTAGGACATTTTTTTCCCGTTTTCCTTTCCTGACCCAAACCAACCTCCCAACCCAACCGTGTTGTATGTTTCCTGATGCCTTTCCTGCCTTTCGTGCGTTTTTTTTTGCTACTCCCCTTGCCCAACAATTAGTGCCTTTCTGCATGTTCTCTGCCCACCTGTTCATTGTTGGGTGTTGCTTAAAGGAGGGGGGTTTCATTTCGTGACACAGATACACCGATGTCCACCATCGCTTGGTGTCGCCACAGCATTAGTTTTCACGTGCCGCTGCACGTGTTTCTTCTATGTTTTCCTTTCCTGCCCCAAAGTAACCTCCCAACCATGATTTTGCAGATTTTCCCATCCCCCTCCCCCACCCCTCCACTAATCCTACCTTTCCTGACCCAACCCAACTTCCCAACCTTCCTCTGCGTAGAGCCCCCTTGCAGGGGGCTTCGCCCCCTGTAGGTTTTATTTGTTTCTTGTGTTGATTTGTTTTTCGGTAATTGGTATTTGACCCTTCTGCCACGCTTACCTAACACTTTGTGTTTACCTACATATACACTGCTCAAATGCGAACTTATGGGTACTACTAATGATGGCTATATGTTTTCGTGACTCAGGTACACAGACGTCCACCATCAATTGGTTCAGGAATGGTTTTTCAGAATTCCGCACCCCCCCCCCCCCCCCCCCCCCCCCACCACCCTCCAAAATCCTACCTTTCCTGACCCAACCCAACTTCAAGCCAGAGGCGATGAATTGCTTCGAATTTTGTCTCGACGTTGGACGAATTTCGGCCGCGTGAACCCCAATCAAGCCCTTTCGAGCCCTATCAAAGCCCTATCAAGCCCTGCTCAAATCGCTGCCTAAATATGGCAGCGCGCAAGTCCCCAGTGGCACGAACACAACGCAACTTGACCCACGCGTTTTCATCGCGTTTTCGCAATTTCTATAAAGAATTACGCTGAGCCAAATTTAAGGATTTTAGTTAAGGTGGACTAGGGGCTCTGCCCCTGCGGCCTCCGGCCGCCAACCCCCCGGCGTGCTTTGGGGCTTCGCCCCAAAGCACCATCTGCACGGAGCCCTCTTGCAGGGGGCTTCGCCCCCTGTAGGTATTATTTGTTTCTTGTGTTGATTTGTTTTTCGGTAATTGTTATTTGACCCTTCTGCCACGCTTACCTGACACTTCGTATTTATCTACATATTCACTGCTCAAATGCGACATTATGGGTACTACTAATGCTGGCTATATATATTCGTGACTCGGGTCCACAGACGTCCACCATCAATTGTTGATCCAAGAAAAGAGAGTTTTCATGTGTTGCCGCACATGCTGCTTCTAAGTGTTCCTTTACTGACCCAACCCAACCTCCAAACCCAACCGTGTTGTATGTTTCCTGATGCCTTTCCTGCCTTTCGTGCGTATTTTTTTGCCGAAGTAAATTCCCCCCCCCCCTCCACCCCAAAAAACTAATCCTACCTTTCCTTACCCGACCCAACTTCCCAACCTTCCTCTGCGTAGTACAACAGAGTTGATATGCGCAATCGTACGATGGTCTGTACCTTGTGCACTTGTGCCTTGTGCCTGGTACCCCTTCCCATCTCCTGCCTGCATGACAGGCTTCCTTCCCTTTCTCTGTCCCTGCTTGTGTTGTCCACCAATAGCCGGATGTAAGACCTGGTGAATCGACACGGTCTTCTCCACGGTCTTCCTTCAAGTGCAAACGCGACGGTGTTGACATGCACAATCGTACGATGGCACCCAGCACCCAGCACTCAACACCCAGCACCCGGCACCCAGCATCCAGCACCCAGCACCCGGCACCAAGCACCCACCACCCGACCTCCAGGACCCGGCACCCAGCACTCAACACCCAGCACCAGGCACCCGGCAACCGGCACCCAGCATCCAGCACTCAACACCCAACACCCAGCACTCAACACCCACCACCCAGCACCCGGCACCCAGCATCAAGCTCTCAACACCCAGCACCCGGCACCCAGCACCCGGTACCCGGCACCCAGCAACCAGCACCCAGCACCCAGCATCCAGCACCCAGCAACCGGCACCCAGCATCCAACACCCAACACCCAGGACCCAGCACCCGGCACCCGGCACCCAGCATCCAGCACCCGGCACCAAGCACCCACCACCCACCACCCACCACCCGACCCCCTGGGTGCTGGGGTGCACCCAGCACCCGGCACACAGCACCTAGCACCCGGCACCCGGCACCCAGCATCCAGCACCCAGCACCCGGCACCAACCACCCGGCACCGAGCACCCAGCACCCGGCACCCAACACCCAACACCCAGCACCCAGCACCCGGCACCCAGCATCCAGCATCGAGCACCCGGCACCCAGCACCAACACCTAGCACCCGGCACCCGGCACCCAGCATCCAGCACCCGGCACCCAGCATCCAGCACCCAGCACCCGGCACCCAGCACCGAGCAACCGGCAACCGGCACCCAACACCCAGCACCCGGCACCCAGTATCCAGCACCCAGGACCCGGCACCCAGCACCCGGCACCCAGCATCCAGCATCCAGCATCCAGGGCACCCAGCATCCAGCACCCGGCACCCAGCATCCAGCACCCAGCACCGTGCACCCGGCAACCGGCACCCAACACCCAGCACCCGGCACCCAGCATCCAGCAATCGGCACCCAGTATCCAGCACCCAGGACTCGGCACCCAGCACCCGGCACCCAGCACCCAGCATCCAGGGCACGCAGCATCCAGCACCCAGCACCCGGCACCCAGCGTCCAACACCCAGGACCCGGCACCCAGCACCCGGCACCCAGCACACAGCACTCAGCACCCAGCACACAGCACCCACCACCCAGCACCCAGCAATCAACATCCAGCATCCAACACCCAGCACCCACCATCCGTCCCCCAGGACCCGCCACCCAGCACCCAGCACTCAACACCCAGCACCCGGCACCCGGCACCCGGCATCCAGCATCCAACACTCAACACCCAGCACCCAGCACTTAACACCCGGCACCCGGCACCCAGCATCCGGTACCCGGCACCCAGGACTCAACACCCAGCACTCAACACCCAGCACTCAACACCTAGCCCCCAGCACCTAGCACCCGGCACCCAGCACCCAACACCCAGTACTCAACACCTAGCCCCCAGCACCTAGCACCCGGCACCTGGCATCCAGCATCCAACACCCAACACCCTAAACCCAGCACCCAACACCCAGCACCCGGCACTCAGCACCTAACTGGCACCCGGCACCTGGCACCCAGCACCTGGAACCCGGCACCCAGCACCCAACATCCTGCACCCAGAACCCGGCACACAGCACACAGCAACCGGCACCAGGCACCCAGCACCCAACACCCGGCACCCAACACCCAGCACTCAGCACCCAGCACTCAAAACCCAGCACCCGGCATCCAGCACCCACCACCCGGCTCCCGGCACCCGGCACCCAGCACCCGACTCCCAGGACCCGACTCCCAGGACCCGTGCCCTGTCGGCCGCTGCCTTTGTCCTTTCTTCGTTGCTCGTCGGCGTTAGTTTGGCAAAACTCGATTTCAAACACTATATATTCCTAGTGGAAAAGTTGCGTAAAAACTCACAGTTAAAGTCGTAAGAACTGTCACAGAAGAACAGATACACCGATGTCCACCATCGCTTTGTGTCGCCACAGCGTGAGTTTATCAGTGGCAAATTATTTTGACACCTGTTATTGGCAATGTTGGACATTTGGCGATTTTCATCGCTATGGAAATTATTTTGCACCTGTATTTTCCTTATTGCCTGCATTATTGCCAATTGTTGCCTCCAGAGGCGATGACTTTCGGCCGAGTGATTTGGCGTGTGTTTTTCGTTGTTTTCACCATCAATCCGCGCTCAAATCGCTGCCCCAATGTTGCAGCGCGCAAGTCCCAAATGAAAAGAACTTGACGCGACTTGGTCCACGCGTTTTCATCGTGTTTTCGCAATTTCTATAGCGATTTACGCGGTGCAAGTTACATAGTCGCATCCCCACATAGCCACATCCATGAGTACAATAGTATCGTGGCAACGGGAAATAAGGATTTTAATTAAGGTGGATAGGGGCTCTGGCCCTGCGGCCTCCGGCCGCCAACCCCCCCCGGCGTGCTTTGGGGCTTCGCCCCAAAGCACCATCTGCACGGGGCCCCCTTGCAGGGGGCTTCGCCCCCTGTAGGTTTTATTTGTTTCTTGTGTTGATATTTTTTTTGGTACTTGTTATTTGACCCTTCTGCCACGCTTACCTAACACTTCGTATTGATCTACATATTCGCTGCTCAAATTCGAAATTATGGGTACTACTAATAATGGCTATATATATTCGTGGCCCGGGTCCACCGACGTCCAAAATCAATTGGTGATCCAAGAAAAGAGAGTTTTCATGTGTTGCCGCACACGCTGCTTGTAGGTATTCCTTTCCTGACCCACCCCAACCTCCAAACCCAGTCGTGTTGTATGTTTCCTGATGCCTTTCCTGCCTTTCGTGCGTAGTTTTTTGCCACTCCCCTTGCCCAACAATTATTGCCTTTCTTGTAGGGATTTTGCAGCAGAGGCAGTGTGCGCAGCGAACCTTCCATCCCCCCACCCCCCCCCCCACCCTCCAACTCCACTAATCCTACCTTTCCTGACCCAACCCAACTTCCCAACCTTCCTCTGCGTAGTACGACAGTGTTGATATGCACAATCGTACGATGGTTATCTACATATTCACTGCATAAAACCACTGTATTTCCCCCCCCCCCACCATTAATCCTACCTTTCCTGCCCCGACCCAACTTCCCAACCTTCCTCTGCGTAGTACAACAGTGTTGATATGCGCAATCGTACGATGGTCTGTACCTTGTGCACTTGTGCCTTGTGCCTGGAGCCCCTTCCCACCTCCTGGCTGCATGACAGACTTCCTGACCTTTCTCTGTCCCTGCTTGTGTTGTCCACCATTAGCATCCAGCACCCAGCACCTAGCACCCGGCACCCAGCACCCGGAACCCAGTACCCGGCACCCGGCACCCAGCACTCAACACCCAGCACATGGCACCAGGCACCCAGCACCCAGCACCCAACACCCAGCACTCAACACCCGGCACCCAGCACCCAGCACTCAACACCCAGCACCCGGCACCCGGCACCCAGCATCCAGCACCCAACACCCGGCACCAAGCACCCACCACCCACCACCCACCACCCGACCCCCAGGACCCAGGACCCAGCACTCAACACCCAGCACTCAGAACCCGGCACCCAGCACCCGGCACACAGCACCTAGCACCCGGCAACCGGCACCCAGCACCCGGCACCCAGCATCCAGCACCCAGCACCCGGCACCAGGCACCCAGCACCCGGCACACAGCACCTAGCACCCGGAAACCGGCACCCAGCACCCAGCATCCAACGTACCCAACACCCAGCACCCAGCACCCAGCTCCCAGCATCGAGCACCCGGCACCCAGCACCCGGCACCGAGCACCCAGCACCCGGCACCCAGCATCAAACACCCAACACCCAGCACCCAGCACCCGGCTCCCAGCATCGAGCACCCGGCACCCAGCACCAACTACCTAGCACCTAGCACCCAGCACCCGGAACCCGGCACCCAGCATCCAGCACCCAACACCCAACACCCAACACCCAAAACCCAGCACCCGGCACCCAGCACCCAACACCCTGCACCCAGCACCTAGCACCCAGCATCTATAACCCGGCACCCAGCACCCGGCACCCAGCACCCAGCACCTAGCAACCGGCACCCAGCACCCAGCACTCAACACCCAGCACCTGGCACCCGGCACCCAGCATCCAGCACCCGGCACCCAGCACCCAGCACCCAAAACCCAGCACCTAGCACCCAGCACCCGGCATCCGGCACCCAGCACCCAGCATTCAGCACCCACCACCCGGCACCCGGCACCCAGCACCCGACCCCCAGGACCCGTGCCCTGTCGGCCGCTGCATTTGTCCTTTCTTCGTTGCTCGTCGGCGTTAGTTTGGCCTGGGTCACGCGAGAACGTTTTTTTGGCGGCATCTGTAGTTGTATGATGTGTTTCCAGTATATCAGTATACAGCTATAGACGTTCTGAAGGGCAAAACTCGATTTCAAACACTATATATTCCTAGTGGAAAATTTGCGTTAAAACTCACAGTTAAAGTCGTAAGAACTGTCACAGAGAAACAGATACACCGATGTCCACCATCGCTTGGTGTCGCCACAGCGTGAGTTTGTCAGTGGCAAATTATTTTGACACCTGTTATTGGAAATGTTGTACATTTGGCGATTTTCATCGCTATGGAAATTATTTTGCACCTGTATTTTCCTTATTGCCTGCATTATTGCCAATTGTTGCCTCCAGAGGCGATGACTTTTGGCCGAGTGAAATGGCGTGCGTTTTTCGTTGTTTTTTACATCAAGCGCGGCTCAAATCACTGGCAAAATATTGCAGCGCTCAAGTCCTCGGTGGCACGAACACAACACAACTTTCCCCTTGCGTTTTCATTGCGTTTTCGCAATTTCGCTGGCGATTTACGCCGTCAATTACATGGTCACATCCCCACATAGCCACATCCCCACATCCAGGTACCGATAGTATCGTGGCAACAGAAAATAAGGATTTTAAAGAAGGTTGACTAGGGGCTCTGCCCCTGCGGCCTCCGGCCGCCAACCCCCCCGCCGTGCTTTGGGGCTTCGCCCCAAAGCACCATCTGCACGGGGCCCCCTTGCAGGGGGCTTCGCCCCCTGTAGGTTTTATTTGTTTCTCGTGTTGCTTTGTTGTTCGGTGATAGTATTTGACCATTCTGCCACGCTTACCTAACACTTTGTGTTTATCTACATATAGTCAATGCTCAAACGTGAACTTATTGGTACTGCTGATGAAGGCTAAATATTTTCGTAACTCGGGTACACAGACGTCCACCATCAATTTGATGATCCAAGAAAAGAGAGTTTTCATGTGTTGCCACACGCCCTGCTTGTGGGTAGGTTCTTACCCCACAAACCAACCCAACCTTGTTGTATGTTTCCGTTTACCTTTCCTGCCTTTTTTTTTTTTTTTTTGGCACTCCCCCTTTCTCCCCCCCCCCCCCCCCCCACCACTAATCCTACCTTTCCTGAACCCCCCCCCCCCAACTTCCCAACCTTCCTCTGCGTATGGCCCTCTTGCAGGGTGCTTCGCCCCCTGTAGGTTTTATTTGTTGCTTTTGTTGATTTGTTTTTCGGTTGTTGGTCTTTGACCCTTCTGCCACGCTTACCTAACACTTTGTTAATATAACTTATAACTTATAACTTATAACTTATTGGTAATACTGTTGATGGCTATATATTGTCATTAATCTGGTACACAGGCGTCCACCATCAGTTGTTGATCCAAGAAAAGCGAGTGTTGTGGTGTCGCCGTAGCAAAACAAAACAAAATGCATATGCCCAGCAAGGAATGTTTTATTATTCTAATACCTCAATTTACACACATTTACAATTTTAATTGTAATGATTTTAATTGCATGAAGGCCCTCCTTCATTATCTCTGTCTCTGCTTGTGTTGTCCACCGGTAGTCGGATGTTGGGCCTGGTTAATCTACACGGTGTTCCTTCAAGTGTTAGCGCGACGTTGTTGACATGCGCATTCGTACGATGGTCTGTACGTTTTGCGCTTTGCGCTTTGCCAGGAGCCCCTCCCCGCTCCCGGCTGCATGACGGGCCTCCTTCGTTTACCCTGTCCCTGCTTGTGTTGTGCACCATAAGCCTGTTGGTAAGCCTGGTTCACCAACACTGTCCCCCGATGCGCAACTCTTTGCATAGAAGGCATATCCTTGTTGTTGTTCGTTTTGTCACGTTTGGTTTTGCTGTTGGATTTGTAGTTTCTCGATCGTGTATTGTTCTGGTTCGAGCGCGTGTTCCGGGAGCACGTTCTCGCAGAACATATCACTCAGCATCCTCAGGTCTTTGTGCATTGCCAGACACGCTTTTCCGTCTGGACTCGCGTATCCATGTTGGTTTCTCGCGTGGGAGTCAAACAGCCAGTATTTCCCATCGACCGTTCTGCCAATGGCCACCGACACAGACACCGCTGTTAGGATCCCGGAGGCCGCACCCGCGAGAAACGTGCTTAGTCCTGTGTGTAGGTCGGGCCAGGCGTTGTGGCGAGCGATGTTTTGCGGCCAGATCAGACCGGAAACAGCAGTGTCGGCGTTTTCTTGTTTGTTTATCCATGTGTTCACTCCCGCGACGGATATGTAGTCGTGTAGTTCCTGTACCGTGAGGTATTGCTCGTCCCTTGGCAGATTTCGCGCACTGAGGGTGTACAGTGCATCGCCGGAATCTAGAATTCTGTCCATTGTGTCTTTTTGCCATGTTGATGGACACTTGTTGTTTGCTAAGGCGATAGCGCAGGCAGCCATTGCCGTGCATTGCCTTCCTGCGTTGACAAACTTTCTGGCAGCATCTCCCTGGTGCCACGAACCACGCACGATTCTGATGTTCGATTCGTTCCAGTCGCTTGTGTCCATCTGTTCGTCGTCTTCGTTCAATGCTCCAGCATCTGCGACAGTTAGCTTGCTGAGTGTCCGCTCGATACCCTCTTCGTCAGCCTCTCGTGGGTCACTGAGACGACCACCTTGCTAGGTTGGGGCCGCTGTTGACTTTTGCGGGGCATGGCTTTCTAGCACCTCTTTGTACACGATGTTCTTTGTAAAAGTGGTGTTGTATGACTTGATCAGCTTGCCCTGCGCCTCGTTGCTGGTGACTGCTAGGAACACTGAGTCGAGGGACCGAGCTCTTGACAGCGCCACGTAGAGCTGGCCGTGTCCGAACACTGGTTTTTCGAGATTCACTCCCACGCGTCTCAAAGACTGTCCCTGGGCCTTGTTAATCGTCATGGCGAATGCCAGACGAATCGGGAATTGGCGCCTGATCATCGTGATCGGCAGGCCTGCGTCTGAGGGCGTGAGGTTCACTCGGCAGAGAAAAGTCCTGTTTCCTGCGCATCGTCCTCCGATGATCCGACAATCGATCACGTGCTCGTAGAGTGCAACCACGCTTAGCCGAGTGCCGTTGCACAGGCCGGCTCGTACGTTCACGTTCCTCATGAGCATCACGACTGCGTGCACTTTCAGGCGCAGCTTGTGCGGCGGCATCCCAGACGGCGTCAGCGAGTTCAGGTACTCGACTGGATAGTCGGTGGTCAGTGCGTCGCCATTCTCGCCTTCGCCGACGTCCACTGAGTCAGCGCTGCAGTATTCGTGCACGTCGCCTTCGAGTCGCTCGAGAACAGTGTCGTTGATGTTTAACGACTCTGTGTTCTTCGGGCAGAGGATTGCGTGATCCTGCATTTCGGCCATCTCGGCAGCACTGATGCTCTTGCCGAAGACGGCGTCCATGACGCAGTCGACGACGCACTGGTCGGGCAGTGCGATTGTGTCTTCTGGCAGGTGGTGGTCGTTCGTTAGTTCGCCGTTTCCGACGCGCAGCAGCCACTCCACGAACTCGTCCTCCCCTTCGTTGGCGCGCATGTTCGCGCGCAGTTCGAGCGTGCGGAACAGGGCCCAATGTGTGCTGCGTTTAATGCACTGTTCGACGATTGTCGTTCGGTTGCCGTTGCGGACGACCGGAAGGCACTGGCGAAAGTCACCTCCAATGACGATCACCTTTCCGCCAAATGGTCGGTCATCGTTTGTCACGTCACGCAACGTGCGCTCGATCGCGTTCAGGGCCAGCACAGGCGCCATGGGCCCTTCGTCCAAGATGACCACCTTGGCCGCCCGCAGCGCAGCACCCTCGGCGGAGTTGGGCTTCACGCCGGACGTGCTGTTCTCCACGATCGGGACGGGCAGTCGGAATCGAGAATGGCAGGTCCTCCCACCCTTCAACAGCGTTGCAGCAATGCCAGTCCACGCGACGGCCACGGCTCGTTCGCCTCTGGCTCGCAGCGCCCGTCAAGGTAGAAACACCTCTGCTCGGACTTCGGGTCGTCGATTGCCGCCATCACCGTTTCGAATGCCACGCGCTGTCTATCGTTGAGCAGTTTCAAGTTTCCCTCGGCCTCTTCCCTTTCGGCGGCCCGATCGAACTGCTCGTCGACAGCAACGATGACCGGCAGTCGGGGCGCGGGCAAACCGAGTTCGATGTTCGTCAATCGGTGCAGGGCGAGTACGGACTGGATGGCGTTCAGTGCCATCTGTTCTGACTCGACGGGGTCGTGGTCACGGGCGAAGTCTTCGCAGTAATCTTCCTTGAAGCGCTCCCAGAGTGACAGCGGGCTAATCGGCTGGCAGAACGCGCAAATCACTGCAAACAGTTGCCGCAGTTCGTTTGGCATTTGCACTGCAACAGCCTCCTCGAGACACCTCTGCCACTCGTCGTCGTCCATAAGCAGGTTGCGCGCGATGGCAGCCTCCTTGAAGGTGCCGTACACAACGCCGTGGTGCGTGCGCACGTCTTCGAAGGACGTCGCGCCTGTCACGTGCAACAGTAGCAGACGCAGGTGGTATCGCTCGATCTGGCGCGGCGACACGGAGTACATGCGGGCGATGATGGTGTTCGCCCCTCGCTTGCGCGTTGCCCACGTGCGATTGAACACGTAGTGGTACGGGATGTCGGTGTACTTGTGTTGGCGTGCTGTTGGGTTGTTCCGATTCAGGTCGAACCACGCTGTCAGTGTTGTCAGTGCAGTGCTGCCGCGTTCTGCTGCGGCTACTTCGTCTCCGGGCCGGAACGTGACCGTGTGTTCTCCCTCGAGGTGGATCGCGAGTCGGATGATGCTGTGCGATTTATCGTGCATTGCAAATCCTAAAATGCGCCACACTGCCTCTTGGGGGCTGACATAGCGCGAGTCGATGTAGTTCGACACTTCGTCCCATACCAACACGGGCTTGGCCCCTTGCGCCGGACGCTCGCCATGTTCACACTCGGCGGGAACAGAGACGCGCAGCTCCACCCTGGCACAGTCGTGTCCCTTGTAGACGTACTTGCACAGGTACTTGACTGTCTTCGCCGAGCCACAGTGCACCACGTTCAGGTGGCAGTCGTACTTCGAGCTCAAGTACTTGTTGTAAGGCACAATGTCCCGGTTGTCGACCACTTTTCCTGTCGGAGCCATGTGCATCCGTCCGTTGTCTCTTCGGCGATAGACGGTGAAGCCCCCTTCGTTCACCACAGTCTCCTCTGTGAACAACTTGGGGAACTTCTTCTTGCATTGCCCGTCCTCCATGCACACTGAGCGTGGGTTTCGCGCGCCGCACGGGCCGTGAATCATTGACGACACGATGGTCTTGTGTAGTCTCTCCTCGGTCACTGGGTCAGGCAACTCGGCGCAGATGAGTGCGTCGATCTGTTCTGGTGTGCGGATCTTGTCCTCGTAGCGCAGGATGACCAGGATGTGGGCGTGTGGTAGTCCTTGTTTCTGGAACTCGACCACGTGGAAATGCGCCAGGGGCACGCCCATCACGTGCTTCGTCGTGATGTCGGCCATCAGTTCTTTGAGCTTCAGTTGAAAAACTCGTGCGGTGAGATCGGGTCGGTCCTCGGCCCTTTCATACGCCGCGAGGTTGTCCTGTATTTCTGGCCACTTCGGGTTGCACGTCATCGTCACGAAGAGATCTGGCTTGCCGAACTTTGTCACGATGCTCATTGCGTCTTGGTACAGTTGTTGGCAATGTCTGGGACTGCCAATGAAGCTGGATGGCAGGATCACCATTTTGCCAACGTCGTATCCCTGCCGCTCGGCCCTGTGCTCGATGTGGTCCATAAGGCCGCGATACAGCTCGGCACGCAGTGTTTTTTGGTTCTTGATGATGAATTCAAGTCGGTTGCCCTCCACCTTGATGTACGCGTCCACCATGAACTGCTGCGTCAGCTTGCCGGCGTGCAGCACGGGGTTGAAGGCGCCGGCGCGCTCCTGGAGTCTGTAGCTGTAATACTCCATCAGTGTGACGACGTTGTGCGCGGATTGTTTGGTGTGCGGCATGTCTCTTTGGAAGCCGGCTTCGCCGCGCGGAAACAGCAGGGCGTAGCTCAGTGGGTCCGTGGACGGCGACAGGACGGAGAGCTGTTCGAAGTAGCCGCTTCGCGTGTGGATGCGAATGTCGCGGCCGAGCGTAGGCATTCCACCGTCTACGCTCTGGTACACCACAGCCACTTCGAGCGCTGTCGGGTGCTCGAAGGTTCGACGCCTGTCTTCGACGACGCGCAGCTCTACTCGCGTTTCGGGTCGACCCTCGGCCGTGGCACGGACGCGCTCCTCGGCCTCAACCTGCCCCAGGGTCTTGAGCCCTTTGGCGAAAGGGTTTACTTGGCGAATCAGCGCGTCCAGCTCGTGCAGCAGGTCGGGCAGCAGCTTCGTGTTTTCGCGCCTGTCAACTCGATGTGTCTGCGCTTGCTCGGCGTCGAGGAAGTAAAGGTGTGAGTAGAGCGGCTTCTCCACCCCTTGGCCCATGTGCGCGATCCTGTGCTGAATGTTTCCGTGAACACGGAAACAATACGTGCCGCGGCCCTTCGGTATATCTGTCTTGGCACCGACGGACGCGAAGGAGAGCGAACTGTTGTACGACCGGATGTTCTCACGGAAGTTTGTCGAGTGGTAGTGGCCTCCCGTGAGCAGTTCGAACATGAAGCCGGGGTACGGGAGCAGTGGCTCGAGCGTGACGTTGCCCCTGTGGCAACAGGTCGTGAACTGGCGGTTGTTTGTCTTCCAGCCGGCGGGCCTTTCCCCTTTGTAGTGCAGAGCGCTGCACTCGTCGCACACTTCGTTTTGATTGCCGCAGTAATGCTTCAAGACGTCAGCCACATCTTGTCTTGTGGCTTCCAAGTGCGTGGGGGCCAGGTCCACCGGCGCGAGGTCGGGCTCCATCGCTTCATCCTCGGTTAGCTGGTGTTGTTCGCGTTCTGCCTCTTCGGCACGATGGGTGGCTTCCTCCTCGGCGCGCTGGGTGGCTTCCGCTTCAGCTGCCGCCAGCCGGTCACCTGCCTCGGCGTCGCGACGTCGCCGCGCTCGCTCCCGCATGGTAGCTAGACGCTCGGCATGCTCGGCTGCAGTCGCGTCCTCTCGCAGTGTCTGATCGTGAGCGGCCGTCTTGGCCAGCCGCGCTGTCCGCTGGGGCTCCGTCTCGGTCTCCATGCGCTGTCGCTTGTAGCTTGCCGACTTGTCCAGCCGCTGGAGTCGCTGTTCTTCGCGCTCTTCCTCCCTGCGGCGGCGCTCTGCTTCGGCCTTCTGAGCGAGACGCTCGACATGCTGGGTCTCGGTCTCGGTCTCCCTGCGATGGCGCTCTTGCTTTGACAACTGAGCCAGCCGCTGGAGTCGCTGTTCCTCAAGCTCTTCCTCCCTGCGGCGACGCTCTGCTCCGGCCTTCTGAGCGAGACGCTCGACATGTTGGGCTTCGGTCTCGGTCTCCCTTCGATGGTGCTCTTGCTTTGACAACTGAGCCAGCCGCTGGAGGCGCTGTTCCTCGAGCTCTTCCTCCCTGCGGCGGCGCTCGGCTCCGGCCCTCTGAGCCTGACGCTCGACTCGCTGTGTCTCGGTCTCGGTCTCCCTGCGATGTCGCTCTTGATTTGTCCACTGGGCCAGCCGCTGGAGTCGCTGATCTTCGAGCTCTTCCTCCCTGCGGCGGCGCACTGTTTCCGCCTTCAAAGCCAGGCGGTCGACGCGCTGTGCCTCGGTCTCGGCTTCTCTGCGCTGGCGATCGAGGCAAGCCATTCGCGCGAGGCGAGCACGGCGTTCGTCCGCGGACTCGCTTGCTCTACGCAGTCGCGCCTGCTCTGCAACGACAGCGAGGCGCTGGCGGCGTTGTCTGTCTGGCTCGTCGTCCGGGCGCTGGCCGCAGGCATTGTCCGGTCTCTTCTCGGCGTGCGCCTGGTGTACCGAGGCATCGAGCAAAAAGGAAGGAACGTAAGGGTTGACGCTCACCGATTCGGCCAGGGGGCGTCCTTCGAGGGTGTCGACGTCGGGCTCGGCAAGGGGCGGCAAAGCGAGCGTTGCCGACGGCGCAGTGGCATTTAGCTCTCCTGTCGTTTGCTTGGCAGCTCGCTTGGCCCGTGCCCTGTCGGCCGCTGCCTTCTTCGTTTCTTCGTTGGTCGTCCGCGTTTGTTTGGCCTGGGTCAGGCGAGCACGTTTTTTTGCCGGCATCTGTTGTTGTATGATGTGTTTCCAGTATATCAGTATACAGCTATATTATATACTTTCTTAAGGGCAAAACTCGATTTCAAACACAATAAGATTCCTAGTGGAAAATTCGCGGAAAAACTCACAGTAAAACTCGTTGGAAATCTCGCAGAAAAATTTGCTGAAAAAAAATCAACTTCACAGTGCGATTAATTTTGTAACTATAGATACATTTGGTCGTGCATTGTTGCCAATTGTTGCCTCCAGAGGCGATGAATTGCTTCGAATTGTGTTTCGACATTTGGCAAATTTCATCGCTATGGAAATTATTTTGCACCTGTATTTTCCTAACTGCCTGCATTATTGCCTCCAGAGGCGATGACTTTCGGCCGAGTGATTTGGAGTGTGTTTTTCGTTGTTTTTTACATCAAGCGCGGCTCAAATCGCTGGCAAAATGTTGCAGCGCTCAAGTCCCAAGTAGTAGGAACTTAACGCGACTTGAGCCACGTGTTTTCATTGCGTTTTCGCAATTTCCCTAGCGATTTACGCGGTGAAAGTTACATAGTCACATGGCCACATAGCCACATAGCCACATAGCCACATCCATGAGTACAATTGTATCGTGGCAACGGGAAATAAGGATTTTATATAAGGTTGATTTATCGTATATATATATACTATATATATATATATATATATATATATATATATATATATATATATATATAATTATATATTAATATATTATTAGGGCATCGTTTCTCGTAATTCAAACTAGAATTTTGAATTATAAATTAATTTGTGTTGCGCTGCGATAGTTAAAATCTCAAATAATAAGTATTTAATTAAATAGTTTCAAACCCTGGCTCAAGTTTGTTGATTTTTTTATAAATATATTATATATTATATTATATTATATATTATAATAAAAATAAGAAACCCAACTCAGCTTTCATACGCCCAACGTAGGATATTTTTCCGAAAGTCATTTAATTATGTTCCTCGGACATAATTAGGCCCGGGTTCTAAATCAAGGCATAATTAGGTCGTTGAGGAATATTGCTCTTTCGGGAATAATTATGACCTTTGGGCATATTTATGGCTTAGAGGAATTTTTACGTCCTATAGACGCAGGGGCGATTTTTTGCCCGAAGAGCATATTTATGCCCCGTGGGCATAATTTTGTACCCCGTGGGCCTATACTTGACAGTAAAATGTACACACGCTACGCCCTATGGCCATATTTAAGTCCTGTGGGCATATTTACGCCATATGGGCGTTTAACAAGGTTGTTACAACCCTACAACGTTAACACGTACACGTCCGAGAGTCAGATCTGGTCCAAGAGTCCGACCTGGTCCAAGAGTCCGACCTGGTCGAAGAGTCCGACTCAGTACGGGAGTACGAATGCACTTTCCGCCATAAAGCCGAAATCTCATCCAATACCTGTTTGCCCTTTATAAAAAATTATACCAGGAAAGCTGCGCCTATATAGTATGACTTTAGGCATAATATAATTATGTTGTTATGTAGTTACTATCACTACGAAAGAACGACTTATATTAGCGTATTTAAAGCCTATACTTTACAGGTAGAAGCATGTCCTACGGGCATATGTAGAAAAACCTTTAGCATAGGTAGGTGTGCCCTATGGACATACGTAGGTATGCGCATAGGGCGTAGGTTAGTATGCTCTATGGGCAAAGGTATGTATGCCCTATGGGCATAGGTATGTCTGTCCTATGGGCATAGGTATGTCTGCCCTATGGGCATAGGTAGGTATGCCATATGAGCTTAGCTAGGTATGCCCTATGGGCATAGGTAGGTATGCCCTATGGGCATAGGTAAGTATGCCCTGTGGGCATAGGTAGGTATGCCCTATGGGCATAGGTAGGTTTGCCCTATGTGCATAGGTAGGTTTACCCTATGGGTAGGTTTGCCCTATGGGCATAGGTAGGTTTGCCCTATGGGCATTGTTACGTTTGCCCTATGGGCATAGGTTAGGTATGCCCTATGGGCATAGGTATGCCCTATGGGCATAGGTATGCCCTATGGGCATATATACGCCCCACGGGCGTATAAACGTGCCCAATGGGCACCAAGTTCGGGAGCGTAGCTCCCGAGCTTGTTTCCATTTGTACATCATTTAACCAATCTTCTAAAGTGATTTTCACTCCACCCAATGAAAATGCAGTTTTTTAAATCGTTTTTTCAAATCGGCTTGGTTATGATTTTATTCTTGTGGCAAGTACTATAAGAAATATTATTGGATTTTTGCTTCGAAGCCGAATGACTAAAAGGTTATTACGAGACACATAGTAGGTAGTGCATTGTTTGTAATTAATATCGATGCGTCATATATATGCGTCATATATGGTTACACCAAGCAAGTTGAATGAAGGGGAACATTATCGCGAGAACAGAAAGCGCGAAAAGCAGTCAAAGATTAAATCTGATCTTGTGTGACTTTACACAAGGAATAGTTTTGAAACTGACAGGACATGCATTTTTCAATAACAAAACCTTTCGGGTATAATATAAAACTATTTTATTACGAAGTACAAACACAGCCATCTCTTAACTTTTGCTCAATTGTAGGTCTTTGTCAAAACTACCCCCGAATTCCCCGATTGCAAAACGTTGAAATAAATTTACGGCTGATGTCATTAAAAAAAATCGACTAAATAATTTTAAAAAAATTTGTATTTCAGTAATTACGAATTTAATAAATCGATTGATTTTCGAACAATCGTTTGGACAAGTTTCGTAGATAGATAGCAACAACTAAAATGTAAACGTGATGCAGATATTCAGCAAAGTGATTTCTTAAATATGGCACTTGCAGTTCGGTTCTGATGCATCTAATTTGGAAGTTGGTCCAGTGGTGTTGGAAAAAAACAAAACAATATATTGTGAGGCTGTTTTCAGACGCATATGTGGCGACGTGTCCTGGCTCCGTTGGAGATAGCACATGATAGTAAACGAGAAATTTGCTGGCGAAATGTTACTTATAATAATGCCGAAAAATATGCCCCTTTTTGAAATTTTAGCCCCATATTGTCACGAT